>NW_019060259.1:104611-114704 GCF_000696155.1 Zootermopsis nevadensis
ACTGGGATCGTCAGTCAGGCTACGTGACTAGTTTTTGCAACTAGAAATTACAGGCAGTCGGCTGGCCACGTGCAGTGTTTCCCACGTCTCGCTCTGGCCTCAGCTCACGGCCCCCTAGTTAGACACGCGTGCCAAGGTATCATGACTTGGCAATTGGCACGCGAGATATTCTTGGCAACAATTTAGGCAGGATTCACGCCCGAAGCAACCGACAAAATTTGACAAGAGACGGTCAATTTTCGAAGCAGTGTGCATTTCAATACGGCAAAATATTTCCTTAAACAGCGTCAACCAGTTGATCTTTGTAATGGTGAAGAGTAGTGTTTTCTTCGCGGTACGGACTGAATTCTTAAAATCAAATTTAGACGAGCTTCGGCTTCAAAATGCTGAAAGACCCTGCTCAACTTCTCTCCTATTCCATTTCTTATCGCACCTTTCCCACTTCCAAATGTCTTGCCTTCACTAAAACCTATCTGTAACAGAAGAACGAGCGGGCACTGCCTGGGGACCTTCGGAACCGCAAATAAAATAATCTTCCCCTCCCCCCACTTTCTCTCTTCGCTCTCTCCACAGCTTTAAAGTGCACAATTATCGCACAGTGAAGAAACATTTGTTGCATCTCCGAGTGATAAATAAATCGCTTAAATTTAACTCGGATGAAATTCTTTTGGCACTGACGGTCGGTTTGTTTCTGTTGGCTCGCAGCTATTATGCGTCACCCAGTGAATGTTCTTGCGCACAGCGCGTCACTGTATGAAGTAAACATGGCTACGGCAGAACAACGACACGCCAACTTCGTTAAAAAAATTATAAAAATATCCGTGTCCCTGCGACCATTCGATTCCTCCTTAAAATACGCTCATCTGCTCAATCCGCCTTTCAAAGAACCTGAAGGTTCATTACTGCGTTTGGAGGACCACTCCTTGTCGGCTTTCCTTAAATGTAATTGAAACCAGACGACGCAAATTGTATACCGAAAATCTATGAGGTGATTGTAAATCGTTATTTGGGAATAGGGGAAATTTCAGTTTCAGCCCTGAAGATGGAAGTAACGTGTTCTTCCGAAGGTTGTTGCTGTTTCTAGGGTTTAAAATTGGCGCTGATCGAAGTAAGATAATAAGCATAAAACCCATCGAAATAGCTGAATTGTGATCAGGATTATGAAGTCGGCCTTCGATTGCTTCCTGAAGATGGAAGCCTACCGCAGAATCGCTGCCTCTGCCCCTGCTGCGTGAAAACGTAAAATGAGATCTATGGTTTGTTGAATAGGAAGACATTGTAAAGACGCTCTCTGTAAGAACTTCATCTACCTCCAACTCATTCAAGTTGAAAACCAAAAAACCTTTTTCTTTCATTCTTATACATGAATGAATAGGGCGAGCGGAAATGACGTCATCAAATACTGTATTCTATTGGTTGTTCCCCACTTCGTCTGCCAGGTTTAAATTCTCACAAAAGTTCAGTGCCATGTGAAGTATATCATTGTTACCGAGCGATAAGATGGCAGTGTGTAAACCGAAACGACGCTCCGTGGAAGCATTCTTCAGAGGAATTGCATCCACTAAGTTGCGAACACTTCTCTTTGGTAATCCGCGGATAAACATCCGGTAACGGATTATAAAACACAAGTCACTTGGTGACAAGTGTTACTTAATTTTTGAATTATTTTTCGTACTTACAGAAAAGTGTGTCTGTCAACATTTCGCATGTATCAATATTTTCCACTCACAGATACAGCCAAAAATAATGTATTACTGCAAAGTTGTACGTCTACATGGTAGGCAATGTTAAACTTGTCAAGTTCAAACTAGTCTGAATAACATTTAAGAACTCAGTCCGTACCGCGAAGAAAACACCACACTTCACCATTACGAAAATCAACTGGTTAACGCTGTTTAAGGAAATAATCGCTGTTTATACTGAGAATCACACGAAACACATAAATACAAAATGAAGAGTTGCTGATTGCTGAACTCTGTCAGTTATAACCTGAATAATAAACATTTTAAAGACATAAAACGAGTCCTGGGGCTACAGTTCAAAGAAATATGTGAAGAACAGACTCAAATGGATTGAATATAACAGTGATAAAGTACGCGAGGGGGGGGGGGGGTGGAGATCTTTCATTTAGAACACAAGCAAAGCGAGCAAATCCATGGGATCATGAGCGAATCTTTTTTCGGTTAGAAGTGGTTCGTTAAAGTGTCATATTATCATCGTCGTGAATGAAGTAACGGCCGAATGAACAGGTTAAAAATGTGAGCATACGTACGCTCATTTGCAAGAATTTTGAACCATAAAACCTGTCGGTCCGTTTGTGCCCTTTCATACCACTCACGACATGTTTCAATGACGTCTTTAGAAGCTTTGAAATGTTGCGGCGAGCGGGTACGCCCTCTCGCGTCTTGTATGGCGAGTACGTCCCATCTACAGCAAACACCTGCTGGGGCCATGGTGACCCACTTTAAAAAAAAAACGTTGGCTCATATTAAATTACAAAATTTGATCAAAATCCATCAAATGATCTCGAAGACTGGACAGACAGACAAGACCTCAGCATTTTATGCGCAGATGACAAAGAATGCATAAAGAAATTTCTTTAAGGAGTTTTTTTTTCTCTTTTGAATTTACATTAAGTTTCACATGTCGGTAACCCGTTGCGCCTAGGGGGCTCAGCCCCACCCCCGACTCAAAATACAAGCAGCGTGGTGCTTAGGACAAGTCGATCCTACATCTTTTCGCCTTAATAAAAAATCTCGAGAGAAGAAACCATTTGGGAGACCTAGGCTTCGATGACAGAATATTATTAAAATGGATCTTAACAGAAATGGTATATGAGGGTGTGGCCTGGATAGATCTGGCTCAGTACAGGGTCCAATGATAAACTTTTGTGACCACGGTAATGAACCTTCGGTGGGAAGAAAGAATAAATTTATAGATCAGATGAGAGATTGTCTGAAGTTTCAAAGAAGACGTCACATTTTTGTATGAACTCTGTTACTTGTTCTTGAATTATTATTTTTAGATTTGTGTAAAAGCAAATTTTATTTCGACTTTCATCGGAACTTTTAAGGGAAGTTTCATGATTTTTTTAGACGAATGTAATAACGCGGTAGGAAACTTTATTAAAAACTGCTTTCAGAACATGCAGAATGACTAAAGGCAAAGTGGAACCGAGGGCTACATAACTGTTTTTGTACATTACAAGAACTCTTATTGGGTGAAATGAACAGTGCTCTACAGTATATTGGGTTACCAAGCGCTGCAGAACTCCTACGGTTGGCAGAGCCCTAAAGGTACGTTACAGGAAGTAGGCGATTATGGTGGAGGACGATTTCTGTGAAAAGAACAACCGACAAACACCTACAGAACTCGGTGGGCGTTCCCAAGGGCCCTCGAAGGCCAACAAAACCGAAAACGGTTCTCCAGTGTCTTCTCTTTGAAACGGTCACCAGACGACTGATTTTTTTTAAAGGCAGATTAAGGAAACTGTAATTAAAAATACAGTGAAGTGCTCCAAAGAGGTCCAAAAGATAACTAACTAACTAACTAGATGGCTTACCGAACCCGAAGGTTCATCACCGAATTAATCAAAGCCCTCCACCGGACCCTGTCTCTTTCAACTCCTATCTCCCATAGATCCCGCCTGAGATTATCCTCCCATCTACGTCTAGGTCTCCCCAGCGGTCTCTTCCCCTCAGGCTTCCCAAATAGTGGACCCAACCAACCAGATGGCTTACAGAACCCGAAGGTTCATCACCGAATTAACCAAAGCCCTCCACCGGACCCTGTCTCTTTCAACTCCTATCTCCCATAGATCCCGCCTGAGATTATCCTCCCAAAAATGATGAGCTTAAAAATTCCAAAAGATATTAAAATTAAATTTGCAAAAGATAAAAACGTATTCTCATAAGGTAATAAAGTTTTAAGATCTTAATATTACATGGAAACATTTTAGGTGCGTGTAATGCCATCTGTTGATGATTTTTCCACCTACTAAACAATGCGAGATGTAACTGAATGTAAATGCATTTGTCCCAAAACAAGTCACCCCCAGTTTCAGATTTATGTTGCAGACATAATCAAGCATAAGCGATCGGAAATCACCGAAGCGTCTCCTTTCAATATACTGACTGAAGGATCATCAAGTCCACTGGACCCTGAAAGCGATTCGTTCCTACGACAAACCTGGATCCGATATTAAATCCCTTATCCAAACAAACATTACATACATGAGGGAAACCAATTTGGTCCGATGGCTTGTAATGACTTACTGAGGGCTTCCATCGGATGAAAATAAAATCCTTTTTGTTCCACCATTTTCTGCAGCTTACAGGTCAATAAAAGCCATTGATAGTTGACAGGCCAGTGTCTCAAATTCCTGAATTAACTTAAATAAAAATTCACTAAACCCATTGGGCAGAATCAAGTTTATATGCTACTAGTAGCTTAGCTAGTCAAGAAATTCGAAGCATTTTATAAAACCAGAAGCTTCATTGACGTGTTTACAAGAACTCGACAGTGGTCATTGTCCTGAAGAAGATGAATTCAATTGAATAAAATTTTTGGATATTATCCATCTAGTGGGCCCAACTGTGTAGGAACCTGAAGACGGAGATAGAGTCCCATCCCCGAAACGTCGTTTTACGTTTTATATTTACTAGACGATGAATAATATCCAAAAATTTTATTCAATTGACTCTTCACCATCGTCAAGAAGTTTTAGATTTAAAGATGAATTCAGTTCATATCCTCGTATCGAATTTCTCTAAAATACATTTTTAATATTATATTAGTTATTGTAGAGATAAACTGTAAAGAAGTTAAATAGACTGAATAGTTCAGGGCAATATTTTTTGTAGGAAATATAATAGACTTTCGGATTCCAAGAGAGGAAATTTATTGACCAGCTGGATCACCATCAGCTGGTAAAGTGTCTCTGACATTGTTAGAAAGTTAAAACAATTTGAGTGTTGTCATGAAAGAATCTTTCGTTTTCTTTTCGGTACGGACTGAGATTTTGTTACTTTAAATGAATTTTCTTTTTACAGACAGAAGGACTTTAAATCAAATTAAGACCGAATTACGAAAATAAAAAAAGTTAGTATCGTACGTATTTTTATTCTTGTTCCAGCATTATCGGAACAACTTTGAAAATTATTCAAAAGTTCAGATGGTACCACAAAGCAACGCGGCTGCTTTGTGGTTTGCAAACAGATATTGTTGCTTCGCCATTGTTAAGGACCTCAACTGTTTCACGTATTTGCAACGCCGACATCCCTCGGCTTACACCTGGGATTAACTGAGGTTAGGTTAGGTTCCCTGATTATCTGCTCTTCGGCGTGAAGAAGTTGCTATGTTCAACAATGGAAAGGCGATATGACGGAAAGGGTTACACCAGCTTTAAATAAACCAGTAGTTGAATTCTGCTCGCGCAGAAGTGTTGGAAATTTTTTTTCAATTCGTCGAAGACAATTCTTAAGGGCGAAGATGATCCATGGCATTTCGTTTGTACGAAGTTTACACCAACACTCTTTTTGTTTACCTTTTGCAATTTCTGCCTGTTCATGAATGGGCATGTATACAGTTCAGTAAACGTATTGAAGAACGTGCCAAAATAGCAGCATTTTTCGAATTGAAGTCCAACAGACCGTCGTAAAGCCGTACGGGAAAATGACCTCTCACTTGTCGTATTCTAATGCCATTGGCTTGCGGCCCTGCGAGCGTATGGATCATAGTCCGCCTACGTAGAGCGTGACAACAATGCGTGTCCACACAGAGAACGTTATAACAATGCGCTGTTAGCTTCGACCCGTCTGTAACAACTCTAGAATTGCTGAACGAATTTTAATTAAATTTGATACTGGAGAGTCTAGTCGAAAAAATTGATCGATAAAATGGGTACTTTTAAGTGAAAGACTTACATATGTTTTTGCGAGAGGACGTGACAGTGCGGGGAATTAATTCTGATCCATAAAAGACGTGAATTTCTTGACTACCTGAGCGTGCTATTAGCTCCCCAGGGACTCAGATCCATGAAGTTCATCATATAATCCAAATAACCAGTTATCTTATTTTCGGCAATGATAAAGTGGTAACTGGAAACATGTTTTTGTAATAGTTATTACGTTTATATTTATAATAAGCGAAATTGAGCTGGCAGAGAGATTATCAAATCTGTAAGGCTCTCACATAAGGTCGGACATGTTTCTTAACTGCCTGTTGTGGGTGTATGTACTCAGTATACACATAGAAACCCATCTTAGAATGATCTGTATGGTTACCAAAGGCATTATTATTTACCTAAGCACTGGGCCGTATGATTTGGATCAACGACATCACAAAACCAACGACCCTTATTCCAGCTGCCATGTTTGCTCCACACAGCAATCGAGGGCTACTCAACTTGCGTCTTATATTTTTCTTCGCTGTAAAAGATGTAAGCAGCGATGAGTAGCCCCTCGCTAAGAATTTTATACCTGCTACTTGATGGTAGGGGCAGGGGCTATTATACAACTATATTTAAAAGAGATTTAGAAGGTGGGAGGTTACTTATTTCCTTACAGAATATTTGAAATAAATATTTTTTTATTTCTTCAGAATTTCATAGCAATTAATCGGTGTTAAAATAATATAATTTTCCAAATAAATATTTCTAAACGTCATTATTCTTTATACTGTATGTCCTACGATAGTGGTTGATGTGTTTACCCCGGTGATGACTTGTAGGTAGATACTAATGTTTCGAGTGAAAACCATGCTTCTGTCTTCAGGGTTAGTGGTCCACGCTACGACGCAACCCTGAAAACTTATATCGACGTTTTCAAATTGTAATTAAGAAGAAGAATTGTGTACATTTAACCAAAGAGAAGGAGATTTTTGGAAAATAAAACTTTTTTTTATTTTTATGACTACCTTGTTGGAACCGAATATAAAAATATTAATAATTTTCGCGCAATATCATTATTTTTTTTAAAGGTGATATCAAATACTTGATAATCCTGTTTTATTGCATGGGCATTGATTATGACAGAAGAAGAGGATAAGAAATGACAGTGATCTTCATTTTGTGGTCTACGCGTTGAGTCATGAGGTTCAGGAAAATGGCTGTCGTGTCGTTCCGGACAATTTGACAGGAATAATGACAAACGTTTCAACGTAATCACTTAGAAAACGCACGGCTATTGGTCTTTCACAAAAAAGAAGCATTATTTTTTGTCACAAATCAGTGTCGTAAAGAATTTGACTGTCAGTATTCAGCGAACCGGAACATCGAGAAATAGAATATTAGATCGATATCAAATCACTGATCTTGACATTACATATCTCCATAGTTTCTACTCTTCACTAGATATTATTAAAGTTATTAGACCAAGGAGAATGAGATGGGTGAACTATGAAATAAACAGAGATAAGAAATGTGTACAGAATTTTGGCCAGAAAGTCTTGAGGTAAGAGACCATTCGGAGGACCTAGGCAAAGATGGATAATATTAAAACGGATACTAAGGCAACAGGGTGGGAAAAAGATATGGACCAATGGATGATTTCTTGACTATCTGTGCCTACTATTAACTTCTGAAGAAGGATTCTTTTCGATGGAGTTAGTCAGTCACAAAGACTTTGCAGTTTCTCATATAACTTCCTCCGTTGTCCCGGTAAAGCATCCTTCATCCACCCCTTCCTGTCTCCGAGCAAGAGGAATGCGTGGATAAAGTCCTCCAACTGAGCATTCTGTCCGTGCCATTATACTCGTGAGTATCAAGTAAGCTGTGCGTATACAATGTTGAGGAAAATCGCGTTTTCTGGATGACAGAACTCTGTGAACTTCATCCTGAAGCTCACACAAATACAGAAAAGTGCATTCAGGGAAACTGTCGGTTTAAACCAGGCAAATGTCTTCATAATCCGAACACAATCCAACATGGCGGCCTACTGTTCACTTTCCTCGTACTTTCGAATCTGAAGCAAAACACGTGACTGGTTTTTAAGACACTGTTACCAACTGCTGAGATAATAGCAATTTGATACGGAGTTGGAACGAGATGGTCATGGCTTGTGTCGCTTGGAAAGACTGAGTATAACCACGAACAAGTCAAGAACTTCACGCGTAATGTACCAAATCTTATGCTTATCCCTAAATCTGATCATTGGCCTTAATAAACTGTGCACAGTGACGTGAAGGTAATCTGGGGTAATTAAACTTTGCGTGGTGATAACGTCTTCATGGAGGATCCCCCCCCCCTGACAGGTAACCAAGGAAAATGTCACATTAAAATCAGCTAAAATGGTGGCGTATTTATTTTCTTACGTAAAGTGGTCGTTAACATTTTTCGACATCAAATTTCATCGAGGAGGGTCTGAAATTTTTCTGCGCAAAGTCGAGGAGACGGGGATTTTTTAATAAGCGCATTCAGACCGAGCAATTATAATCTGATTGTATATTTTGTATGGACGTACAAATTCATCCGTGTCATTATGAGAACACTGACTGCGGTGTCTGACAACAGCGATGCTGAGAAAAATGTTTCAGCCCAAGAGGGACGAAGTGACACGAGAAAACTTGATAATTGGAAGTTCCACAGTTTGTACCCTTCATCAAAATATTAGGACTATGAAACTGAGGAGGCTGAGATGGATGGGGCATGATAAGAAATGTGTTAAAAATTTTGGTTAGAATGTCTGAAGGGAGGTTACCGGTCAAAATACCTAGGCGTAGGTAGGAGGATAATATTAAAATGAGTCTTAGGGAAGTCTAGTTCGTATGGATTGGATTCACCTGGCTCAGAATAGGGACCTGTGGCGAGCTCTTGTGTACATGACAATGAACTTCCAGTTTTGGCAAAGACACGGAGGGGGGGATTTTTTGACTACTGAGAGTACTATTATTAATTTCTCTGGAAGAACTCTATTCAGTGGAGTTTGTTAATTTTGTCTCAAAGATGGAGACACCTCATAACTTTCGTTTTCTGCTGAAATACCGAAGTTTTGTAAAGTTGAGTGTAAAAGAAGGAGCACACAGCCCTGGAGCAAATTCTGTTTCTCTAACGAAGCGAGCAATTTTCTGCTTTCTTGTAATTTTCCCGCACTACATCCGTCTTTTTTTCCCGCTACGAAAAAGAAAAGACCAGGATGACGCCAAGAAGAAATGAAAGAAAACGCTTGCCACGGTTAAAAGCCGAAGTGGTGGGACTAGACACCAAACACTGAAACAAAACATGGCGGCAAGCAAACTTCCAAACGCCGAGCGGGGTCCAAAATGGCAGCCCTGAGTGACCCCAAACGTGTTTCAAAACCTATTCTTCTTCGGTTACCTCCTCAAATCACGGTGGTAACTATACGTACCACTTCCTTTAACATTTTTCAAGTGTTACTTTCGTACAATTCTCACTGTAAACTGCATTTACCAGCTGATCTTTGTAATGGTACAGTGTTGTGTTTACATCTCTGCTGTGTGTGCTATGTGTCCTGCCCATCTGATCAAATATCTGCTGAATACAAATTACGAATCTAATCGTTATGCAGGGTTCTCCACCCTCCTGCCACTTCATCCCTCTTAGGTCCAGATATTCTCCTCGCACACCCTCAGTCTTTGGCTTTCTCTCGATGTCAGGGATAAATTTTGATAACCACACCCAATAACAGATAAAATTACAGCTGTCTCATAACTCGGTTTTTTTTGACGATCTCCATAAAAATTCCTCGAACTGGCTCTTGAAATTCGTAAGTCGTCAGAAAACATTTTTTTTTATAATTTTACTGACATATATACTAAAAGGAGTGGCGTGACATTCATACTAAATTTAATATAAATCGGTTCACCGGTTCAACATGATTATATAAGAATGACTGACTGTCAGGACTTATCTTATGGTATTTATCCTTAGGTGAAAGAAAGCTAACCTTAAACCAATGCTTTTTGACGGAACTATAGCACAGGGCACCTGGATGTACATACAGACAGACAGACCTAGTAGTTATTCTATTGGGATCTGCGTTCATTTTTTTTACGCCATTTAAAGTTCATGGTAAGTCTTAGAACTAGGGAGAAACCATTTTTCATCCCATATTGAGTTTCTTTCCATTCGATTGTG
>NW_019060259.1:149012-163330 GCF_000696155.1 Zootermopsis nevadensis
GTAATTTCTCAAGCGTGTTTATGTATTTACCTTTGAGGTTATATGCAAGAGGGATTATCGCCATCACTCACAAACACACAAGAAGTATTCTTTCTTCTGCGAAAATCTGTATGCACCTCAATTTTCGTCATGAATAGTATCCACCAAAAGTTTTAAAATTTGAATTTGGCCGATTAAGTCCCTATGTTATACTTTATATCAAAGCAATGTTTTTGTGGTATTAGCACCATAATCCCGCCCTTCTGATAAGCTCATGGATTACACGGTCTATAGCACACAGTTCAAAGTAATTTCTTATACCAGAGATATCCGAAGTTCCACAGATTAACATTGGTAATCCGTGTACATATTCCAGTGGCGGGATATTGTGAACGCTTTAATAAACCGGATTCCAATAGAGTCAAGGAATTTCTTGACCATCTGAGCGATTATCAGTTTTTCTGTAAGGATTCTGGTCCATGTGCCTATTTGTATGCATCTAAAGCGCTGAAATTAGTTCCGTCGACTACAGATCTGCAACTGCTATATCAAAATTCTTTCATGTTGCACCCATTTCAATCATATATCCTCCTTTTTACATTAATTTCAAGCGATGCCGATGTTGCAGTACGCAAAAATTACATCATATTCTAACCCATAGTTGAAGGAAAGCAATGCTTCTCAAGGATTGAAAAGGAAATGTTTTCGAACATCATAGCTGAATGATTACCACTCCGTCATATTCAAGAGATTCCAGCTCTCTAATGTCAGTCCCGAAGAGTGGCTATACTGATAGTTTTCATGGTTTATAGATACATACCTGATAATACAATAAAAATAATAATTTGGCACAGGCTAAACAAGTTCACGATGTGAAAGTATTACTGAATTAGTCTGGATTTCAGGATTATTAAATTGTCATCTACATTACATTGTACATACTTGGAAATATACTGATGTATTAGTATTTGGTAGTAACTGTCTTTTCTTCATTTATATATTGTTAAGATTGTGTTGTGCAATTTTTTAAAAATTAATCCTTGTGACTCCACCATCCTTTTAAAATAGACACTTATGTTAAGAACAGTTGGATTACATTAAGTAGGTAGCCTATGTTTATAGCATCTAGAATAATTTTTTTCATTATGGGTACGGATTATTTAAAAGAAAATGGAAACATCTTTTGACTTTGTGATTTACTACTCTTCTCTACAGAAAAAGAAGTGATGGCTCATGAAGTAACATCTAATTCTCTACCAGAAAGAGAAACTCTAACAAATGAAATGTGAGTAAATAACATTTTTATTTTATTGGAGACTGAGACACAGACAAAAGAGTATCTGCTCTGAGAAATGAGGGCACAGAGAGAAAAATTCTAGAAATGAATTTAATAAATTTAACACAGAGATACAGCCAGTGTCTTGCTTCTGGGAAAGTTGGAAAACCCAAGACTTGCTAAATTTTTAAAATCCTAATTAGTTACTGTTCCTTCATACATTTTAATAACCTCCATATGAGAATTGAGTGTAATCTTTACAAGTGTACAAACTATTTTTAGGAATTTCATAGTTTGGACAAAATATCATGTTTTCTAACCTAAATTCAGTACAATGGAATACTTGAATTATATTTGTAATATCACACATGCTATCTCCTATCCTGATGATCTGGTAGTGGTGGAACAAGTAAATTTATTACTTGGGTTTCTATAATTATGTAACCTTGAATAGTATTGATAAATATTAATAATTATTACCTGTTTCAACAGATTACTAGCAGCTTTAAAACAGAAGCTCAAAGACCCAACAATTCCACGTTTAACTTGGCAACTTCCATCACATCATTCAGAATCTGAAAGCGAGGATTCAGAATGTAACAGTGACTCCAGTGCCACATTTTGTTCAGATTTTGAGAAAGGCAATGATAAGGGACACAAGGCTTTGATCCTCATGTCACGGGGTAACAATCCACCAGAAAATCAAGAAGCCATTAACAAGCAGGATAAAATTCAAGCCATTATGGGAGCTAGTTCAATGACAGAAACTGACAGAATGCAGGTGAAGGATGGTCAAATGATGATTTATAATGCAATGGGAAAAAATAATGATAATTCTATAAGTATGGAAGATGCCAAATGTCCCTGTCCTAGTTCTCCAGTCATTCATGAAATCAATACGAACTGGAGCCATTTAATTGAGCCAATTTTTAGTAATGATGACACAAATACTACATTTCTGACAACTGCAGGCACAGAAAATAATGAAAATATATGCGTCAATACAAGCAGTGAACCTGTTGCTCTGACTAACTTAACCTATAAAAATCCAATATCTGATGTGACATCAGTCAGCAATGTGCAAGTCAATCCAATGGAGATTCAATCTGACTCTATGATGTCTAAAGCTGCTTCAGCGGCCATGTCAGCTGACATATTTGCAAATTTAAGTCCAGCCATGGAACACGGTGGCAGTGACTGCAAGACCAGTCCTAATGATTTTGAACAAGATGGAGTTATAAACAAAAATATGCAACTATCAATAGAAGATGAAATTATAGAAATTGGAAAATCATTTTCCCACACTCTGAATATTGTATCAACAGATAGCACAAGTGAATCCTCACCTGATAATATACTACCCCATTGTAAAAACAACCACAAATATAAAAATAAAGGACAAAATAAAGTGTACAACAAATATGAAGGAGAAAGGTTTAAATCTCAGTTTCTCCTTCCTGATACTACAGGAAATATACAAGACGGTGAAAGCAAAACTAAAGCGATTCGTGCAAAAGAGTTTGACTCTCATGCAAGAAGAAACAGACGAGGGAATTTCCCAAAGGCTAGAGAGTTTCATAATCGTTGCCAAAAGAACAATAATCAAGACAATCATAAATCAGAAAGAACGGAAGAAAGAATTCACAGATTTAGAAAGGAGACAGGTAAGGCTGCAGTAAACCTCAGAAGCAGGCAAGTAAATTTGAAAGCCTCATTTCATATTACAGCACTGGTCACTGTGTTCTGCATTTTATGTCACAAAGTATTAATGCAGTTTAAATGGTACAGGTATCGTGTAGCTGCACACTATTTAAGATTATAGTTTTTAGGAATTTGGCATGAAATTAATAAAATAAATGCATTATGGGCTTATCATGTGTGTCATGTTCCCCCAACTACAGTACTCAATAAACTTTGACAAAATTCAGTTTTGGAAATATACACTAAAGTTGTAATGCAAATTTCATGTTTGCATATACTCATTCAGTAAAACCTCTACATTATACAAAGCTTAATTTTTTTATCAAATTTATAAAAAACTGCTAATTGTATTTGGAAACTGATACGTAATTTAAAAACTGGACATGGCAAGGGAAAACCTTATCTATATAAGGTTAATTAAAACTTGACCCAGAATTTTAATGCTTTCTCTTAACCCTCTGTAGCTGAAGCTTACTAATTTCATGGAATGGGATAGGTGTATAATGGGAGAGAGTACCTCAAGAATACTGCCTAATATGAAACAGGTTAAGACAATTTATTAACATGCTATGATAAAAAGTCAAGGCAAAATATGAACCAATTATGTATTTTTAGTTTGTATGCTTTCAGAGAGAAAGAAGCACAAAATCTGTCCAAGCGTAGGCCGTCGTATAACAAGGATGCAAACAGGATCCTTACCTACTCCTCTGTCTAGTACACACAGAAAGACATTTTCTAGAAGACCACATTCAATGGTAATTTCAAATTATATGTACCACTCTCTCCATCTATCACAGAAAATTTCTACCCAGATGTGTTTCCTCAGCTCCTCACACCACTTACCATGATTTTTTCTAAGCTGATAGTCTTTCCATAAAGGTTGATGACACAGGATTTGAGACTTTCGACGAGTACAATCAATAAAATCTTCTTGGGCAATCCGCCGCGTTAACGTGGTTGATTGCCTGAGATTTTATTGATAGTCTTTTATCTGAATGGAGAGCTATCACATGGTAGAAACAGTTTTTATGGAATGAAGGTTCGCTACCTTGTTCACAAGATCCCACCACCAGTCTTCGTTAACAGCATGTACAGTACTGAATGTTTCCAGCCCTCCACTTTTATTTCTTCATTTCATCTGCTTAATACAATTACATAAAATTGTAAAAGTGGCAGGAGCTGGGATAGCTCAGTCAGTACAGTGAATGACTATGGACTGGATGACCGGGTTCGATCCCCGCCAAGGGCCGAGGACTTTTCCTCCAGCCTCTGCGTCAAGACCTGTTCTGAGGCCCACCGTCCTGTCCAATGGGTATCAGGGTCCTTTCCCAGGGGTAACGTACAACTGCGGCGTGTAACATGTAGTTACAATCCAACCAGTAAATTAATTACTATGTCATTTTCAGAATACAAAATATCGTATCCGGGATCGAATGTCAGACATCCAGCAGGAGGTACGGGCATGGTTACAAGGTTGGGGACCATCTGTGGACAAAGCACGGGCCCATAAACTAATAGCAGAAGTGCAAGAAACACACAAAAAAGTTTTATCTTCATCACAGTCTAATGACTGTGGGAATTTAAAGGTTAGTCCATGACATGGAATCACATCATTGGCTTTTAAGACTGTAATAAGAAACAAACCATTCAAATTATCAAATGTATTGAGATAACTGCATGAGATTTGACATTTTCAGCAATAGTACGCTTGTTTCATAATAATAATCATGTAAATTATGTACGTTTAAAACAGGTTTTTGTTAATACCTTTGTTAACAGCAATATGAAGTAGAGGAGTTTTCGCAGGTTTCTGAAAAGTTGGTGTCTCAACTGCAGTCAGCTTTGATGGAGTCTGATACACAGGAGCAAGGCACTACAAATTTGTAAGTACGAATCAATCCAACCCCCCACCCACACACACAAATACCCAAATATAATTATCAGTACTGATTACGGCTAAATTGTAAAGATCACTGCCACTGAACCATACTGTGGGTGCAGCTCATTAAAATTTATATCACAACTTGTTTCTTTAAGAATATTAATTTGTCCTCCATTGCTGGGCAAAGTTTGGTGAAAGTAGTTAATCTGAAAGGAAGAATGTCTATCAAAGAAATGGTCTGTAATACAAGAAACTAACTAGAATGTACGAAGTATAAATAATCTTATAGACAGACTTTTATAAATTCAATAATGACCCTTCTGGTTCCAAAAGGCAAAAAAATTTGACTAGCTTAGCAACTGTTGGCTTCTTGAGGACTCTACTGCATGGGGTAGAATGCTACAGCATGTAAAGTATTTTTTTTCTGCAATAAAAACTGTGAATTAACAAGTCAATCAGATAGATCCAATTCACCTGTAAGAGTCAAAAAGAAATATTTAAAATGACATCAGATTATGCATATACTTTTAATGAATTAATTATGCAGGGGGCAAATTCCAACAAAATGTTTTATAATGCGTTCTTTGTAACATATATAAACTAACACTTAATTTCAACAGGACCTTGGAATGTCATGCCTGCTGTTCTGAATGTTCAAACACCGAAAGCGATGCCAACATTGAGATGTACGGCCAAGGTGGCAATTATTCTGAAATAATAGGATTGAAAAATGCCTCCATGGTACCTCTTCAAAGAATCCAGCAAAGAGAATTGACTCAAGAAATGGCATTGCCAGACGATGATGAAACTGTTAGAGAACATCCAGCTTCTGTAAGATCAAATTCAGAAAAATTCAGTTCAGAATCACTAGAAATAGCAAATAGTAAGGATTCAGCATCTCACTGTTTATGGAAGCACAGTGGCACCTCTTTGGAAGCCACGTGCTCCAATTTACACAATCTGCTTTGCAGTTATGAAAGAACTCCAGAAATAAGAGATTCATTAGAAACAATGAATCACGGCGAACAAGAACAAATTAAGTCCATGCTTTCAAGACGAGACCCACGGTTACGATCAGCCTCGTACGCTAATCTTCTGTTTGGGACCAAAACCAGTCTTACCAATTACACATGTGAAACAGATACACAATCAACTTACTTTTCTAGTGACCCGAGATCTTCAAAGCAGACAGAAATTGTTTCACATGCTACAGATCTTGCCAAGTTTACGGTACAAATGAATAAACCTGCAGACAGTACATCAGTCAACATTAATTCTAATAACACAAACCACACGCAATCAGCACACACATCTAATAATCAGAGCATTTCAGCCATAAGACAGAATAAAAAGGGATCAAACATAAATTCAAAACAAGGAAAATCAAACAGTGAATACACTGCATCTGTGAACGAGAATATAAACGAATTACCAAAAAATTCATATTCTCAAAGCATCTTGAATCTAACCAAAACAAGTGACTTACCTCATCTCTCAGGCTCGAAGTGTACGTACAGTTCAGGTACAAGTAAAGAACAAGCCACAAATTTAAGTGCAACATCAGGGGAAAAACTGATAATGAATTTTCAATCCAGGGAAAACCCACCTGATGAGCACAGAAATCAAAATGTGAGAGAGACAGAAAGTTCAACTTTCATGAAAAATTATGATGAAACAATTGCAGCTAACATAAATATTAAAAAACGTACAGAAACACCTCACAGTTCCATTAAGACCAAAACCAAACATAGAGTTGAATCAAGAACTAAATTAATGTCCAATGAAAATAGCCAACCAGAGGAAAATGTGACACAACCATCAGTAAAAAGCAGAAAAGAAAAGCAGATGGAAAATTTGCAGCAATTATTATGTGAACGTCAACAGTTCACAGCTGAATCACACAGTTCAGACAACGCTGGTCCAACTCAAAACCTGCTGACACAATCAGAAGAGTTATCATTTATTTTTGGTATCAAAAAAATATGGTCACATTCTGCATCAGAGTTTATTCCAAATTATCAGCTTCCTGAAGGCTTCTGGACAGACAATGCTACTCCTGTTCCAAACGATTTGTTACAAGCAGCGGAAAACTGGTAAAACCTAAAAATAAATCATATGCTATATAGTGTTGTATAACATCTGTTAATTGTAAAATATGTAATTCTATCATCATTTCTTAGTTCATTTCGTTGTCTATCTTATAAAAATACATCAGTCAACATTTTATTCTCATCAGTTCTCATTATTACGCATTGTAATTGCTTACACTGTAATATCAACATGTTTCGTGGTACAGGCGTATCACCATTGTAAATCCATGATAATATGGGCTTATTGTGTTGTTTTGCAAAATAAATTCTTTCTATTTCATGTATTATATTTATTATTCATAAGTGAAAACACTGAAATACCAACAACAGAAAACAAATTCTTGATCAACATTCGATGAAATATTAATACAGGCAAACAAAACAAAAGAGATTAATAAAAAGCAATCAAAGTGCCAAAGAAAAACAACAACAACCATATTGATCAAGAAATACTTCATGAGATTTTAAACTCTTATTATCAATAAAACATTATATTTTATTTTTAAACTCAGGCCCGTGACTTAAAACTTTTTACTTGTCAAACATTTATAATATCTAAGCGATACAAACTCATTTTTGAGTTCCGAGGCTATTCTTGGTGCAATTTAAGTAAATTTCATCATTGTGAAACTAAAGTTTGTACTGTTTTTACGTAAAAGTAAAGTAAAGCTGTCCCACTATACACCGTGTAGACACTTGGGGGGTGGGGGTTTGATGGTATAGCTCCTACTCTTTCTTGACCTCAGCAGTAGATGGGGGTGAGTGGTCAGAGTCATGCCCCAGCTGCGCTTTACCCCCGAGAGAGGACCCCTGTACCCACTGGATAGGAGGCTGGGTGGGATCCAGAGCCGGTATGGACACAGAGTCTAGAGGAAAAATTCTCTGCTGCTGTCGGGGATCAAACTCCAGTTGACCAGTCTGTAGCCAGTCACTAAGCTGATTGAGCTATGCCGGTTCTAAAGTTTGTACTGTTTTCATGTTCAAGTGCTAATTTTAATCTGTATTTGGCAAAAATTACTGAAGTATTAAACAAATTTTTCTTTAGCTTCCAAAATGAATTTGTGATTAATTTCTTACATTTTTCTTTTGTGGTACCTCTTGGAATAAAATATAGCAATGCACTTTGCACTAACCAATATTAAGAATTATTAATCTCTTTTGTCTTCTGGAACAAGTTCAAGTATGATCTTATAAAGCATTACTTAGCTTTTAAATTAATAAATAATTCATTATATAGACATCATAAACTTTGGCAATGTACAGATGAGTGGCCCTGAAACACTCAATACTGTTCTCAGAGTACCACCATTTCAACAGGCTGAAAACAGCAATTATACATTAAAAATAGTAGGCCTTTAAAAATATTGCACAAAGTACATAATTTTCATGACCAATCTCAGAAATGCATAGACTAGAATATTGCATTGCCCAATTGATTAAGCAATGCAGTTTTAAATGGTACAAAGGTCACACTACTTTTCCATTATAAAGATCTTTATAAATGGAATCCACACATGATACTTACTGACAGAAGAAATTATGAATATTCTCCCATTGCATTTAGGAAAAAATAAAAAAGGACCAATTCAAATCAATTCAGTAGTCAGTAATCATTAATATTTGTAAGCGGAAATATAAATGCTGCTTCTGTTAGTCTGGAATTATTTTTTCACAAGTTAACAGAATGCAGATCTGACATGTTTTCATTTTCAAAGTATACAGAGAAAATCAATTCACTCCTGATCTGCATTAATAATGCCTTAAATGTTAATTTTTGTACCAACATATTTATATACTCTAATACATATAAAATTTATATTCAAATACACATTCTGAAGTAACTTTAGTTATAGAGAAGCAGAATGAAGAGTTTGAAACTATATAGGCCAGACTAATCATCGCCATCATAATATTAATGATGATGATAACAACAACTTTTCTGTTCTGCATCATTCTGTATAAATCTATCAACAGATTTATGATTTAGACTCTTGAATTCTTACCTGTATTAATGATATGTTTATTTTTAGGTGTTATATAACCATATTACATACATTAAATTTTAGGCCACAAATTATATTAGGTACAAACTAAATAAATGTAAAATACCTTCATATGCTATAAATAAGGGCTGAGGTGAGACCAGTAAAATGTTGCATGTTTTTTACTGATAAAAATGACATTTAATTAGAAGTTTGGAAAGAATTATGCAAAGTTGTCCTTGACCTTAATTATACATCGATGACATGACGATGCATACGTATATTAGTTTTAACATGTCTTCCAGTTCTTCAACCAACACAGCCAGAGCTCTGCGTTACTACTGTGACGCCATGTAACTACTCAAAATTCATATATACTTAAAACTTAATAACAAATGGGGTTTCGATTACAAAGGTTTTAAAATTCAGAATAACACCGAATTTTACATTAAAGTCAGTGAAATAGTGCAATATAATATCTAAAAATACAAAACAGGTGTACATACATCACAAAGCTTTGGCATATTTCTTTTAAATTTACTGTTAACAAAATTAACACCTCTACCACCAGCAAGCGAAAAATACAACGCATCAAGAAACATAATAAAGTTATTTAATGAGGAATAAACTTATAACTCGTTTGTACATTCAGTCAGTTACACAGATTTGTCTAGATTAGAAACTGGAAAAGGTACTGTTAATTCTTTTGAAGTACCACTATGCTGCTGTCCAAGATATTAATATTTTATGGCATATTTAATGACAAAATGGTAATATCTGCAATAAACACAAGGCAGAAATACAAGTATACAATCACAAGACTGGATATGAAGTAAAATGATGGTAATGCCACCATCTCTTATAAACTGGCAATGAAAGCATTCAGTCACATTTAAAAGTACTTAACTCTCTGTATCTAAAGCTCATCTCAATAATATTTAAGAATCCACTTCTTACCTCAAACAAAACACAACTTGGCACCATTACAAAGATCAACAGGTTAATGATGTTTAAGGAAATAATCGCTGTTTATTGTGAGGTTCATGTGGAACACAAATACTTTATTTGGGCAAACAGCAAAATTGTTAAAGGTGTACATACAGTCACCACCAAGTTTTAAAGGGTTGAAGATGTTGAACAGGCCCATTTATTACAATACCTACATAAGAAATCCTGTATACTGAAGCCTTGGAGCCTGTCACGTGACAAAATACAACTTGATACAGCTTTTACTGCACGTATATAATTTAATATAATGATAATTTTAAATGAACTGCAAATAGGTCACTTTTAATTCAAGAACAATAAAATTTAGATTTATGACCAAGGATACTAAATGTAGATACATTTCACAATTTGCAAAAAAATCCTATTACTATTAAACTTTGTATTTCCAGACTTTATTTTCTTATTTTCAAAATGAGATTTGCAAATATCTACCACCCCATAAAACAAACCTGTAACATATTTTAATCAAAGGTATTGTAAATCTGTTGTCAATAATGAAAAATGAAAAATGCTTGAATGCTTAACTTGAATTAGTTACACTTAAGATGGTTCTGTTGTAGATGAATGTAATGTAAAGTAATGTATTTTAATGTAATGTAACGTTTCCTAGGTAACAACAATGCTGAGTAAACAAATGACGTTTCCTAGGTAACAATAATGCCGAGTAAACAGATGACGTTCCCTACGTACACTTGTTACACTTTTTCGTTACACTTTTTTGCCGAATGACCCTTCCTTATAGACGTATTTACGTCAAAACAGAAAGCTCTACTGAGAATGAGGTCCTTTGTTTTAAAAGCAGTGAACACAGATTGTGAAGATGACAGTTCTGAAGCACAAAGCAGTGAGTATACAGGTCATTCTGGGTTCATGCCAGCACATAACACTTCATTAGATCTGGGAGAACTGAAAATTACTGGCATTGCACAGAATGATGTGTTAAAAGGAATATTGTGAAGTGTTCAATCTGAAGGAAACAAAGCCACAAGACAATTAAAGTAAAATGAAGTGAAAACAGACAGAAATATGATGAGCTATTCTTATTTTGTCTTATTACATACCTAGAGATATCTATAAATGGATCTTCTTACTGGGACATTATTTAATATATCAAAATACTTTAATTAATTATAAAACACCTACATTTTTTTATGAATGTTAATCCAAAAGAAATGCGTTCAACAATTTTGAGGCTTAAAGCAGGATAAAGAATTTGATAAAACAAACACAACTTCAAGCATACATTATTTTATGTGACATTTTCATTGCCAGTCTGTCCCACACATATACAAACTTTTAGAAAAGGAATGTTTTACCTGACAATAAGCTGAACTAAAAGCTGAATTTGCCTCGTACTTTGAAAAATCCAAGGGAATTTCGATTATGAATAAGCGATCCAATACCTACATAGTTCTCAAGGACAATAGGTTTATGTTCTATATTGCAATGAGAAGATCTGATGTTTATTGTCTGTGCTTTCTCCACTGCCGAAACAATGTTTTGTGCAAAGTCATCGATGTCATATATCTCACTGGCAGAATTTGTGGAATCTGAAATGAGAAAAATAATATACAGTACACAGAGCCATTAACTCCTTAAAGGAACTAGGCTGCCTTGCAATGAGAGGTTTCTTATGCTATTCGGACATTTAGTAAGACTCCTTGGGCAAGTGATAAGCCAATCACAAGGCCTCTACATACACAGGACGACGTGCCGCAAAAAAGACGCAGACAAACATCGACGCCTTAAGTAGCATTCTAAACCACTCAACCCAGTGTCTGAACAATCAAGACCCAGACTGTGCGCCCAGCGACCAATGCGAGTTTTTATATACGTAACTTAAAACCACAGACGATGTGTGTCATCTATATGAGTACCAACTGTATCTTACCTTTCCGCCATAAAAGTGGATGTGATGTATATGTTGTCCATGGTATATCGTTATTGAAAGGATTCCACTTCTTTATAAAAGTGAGGGGTTCTCCATTGTTCCACATAGCCCTCAACCCACGAATGTTGCGCGATCTGAATGCATAAAACCATAAAGATATCCCTGCGGTTAAACACAGAAGTAGCGTACAGAAATTTAGATAAGCCAAAGGGACAAATTCAGAGGGAGACTTACATGGACAAATTATCACTGCCAAAACTAACAAATGCATGACTTCAAGAAAAACAACAAAGCAGCAAAAGCTAATAAATGTGAACATACTGTGATGAAATTAAATTCATGATTTTATCACAATTAACTTAATAAATAAGACCTTTACCTAGTAATATATATTGACAAAATGTTTCAATTACATCTTAAGAATGAAAGAGTGATAAATAGATACACATTAAACAATCTGCTGCTTCACTAGAAACACAAACACAAAACATCAACACCTAAATATAGCCTGGACAAGTTCTTATTACTATTAAATAAATAAGAAAAACATACGACACCAAATTAACAGATGAAATGTTTTTAATGAGTCTTTGGCGGAAAAGTAAGACTGATTCACAGATTTTTACACTGTCTCCTAGGAAAGTAAAATCTGTGTACAATAGATATGTGACATACATATTAAACATTTTCAAACACTTTGTACAAAGCTGTTGAATTATACTTAAGCACTATAACACACAAAATAAAAATCCCCGGTACAAAATATATTGCACAACAATAAAAAATGCAACTACAAATATAAAGGCACAAGATTTTTAAAAAGCACAACGATAAAACAAAAGTAATTAGAGAAACCATAAAAGAAATAAAACAGACAATGTTTTTTGAACCAGTTCAGGTACCTGGGTTCAAAACTAATGTAGTCAAATGCAGATGAACAGAAGTCTTTTTCAGTATTGCTTTGAGTCCATCGCTCTTGCAGTGGTCTTAACAAGCAGCCCTTGACCACAGTCATCACTCCCGAGGTCAGACCATTCAGCCTTCTAAAACAATATTTTCCACCCAGATACAAGCCAAGCAAAGACAAATGCAATATCGTCCACAAGCTTACAACACCAGACAACAAATCACAGTAGACGATACAGTTCGGCTCAGTGAACGTACATCACTTTACACTGTTCAATGACACAAAATGACATTAACAGGACATGCTAAATGTAAACACTTTTATAAAGAAAGATAATTAAATAGTAGTATGCACATATATATTTATTTTGGTAGAGAGTAATCAATTTTAAAGTGAACTAGATACAACTAAACCAAAACATTGGTTGGATTAAATTGGGCAAAATATGCTTGAATAAAGTGCACATTCGTCTTCAAACATACAAAATCCAATCTTTAAATGTAATCAATAGCACAACTTCAAATAAAAGTAAAACAGATATTTCAATATGATTTTGTGTTACGTACAATGAAAGGTTACTCATTCAGGACACTCATAGGCAAAACTATCTTCAGTGTATTTAATAATGTACTTATTTTAACCCTTTGAAGCTGAAGTTCGTTCAAATATTATTTAGGAATTGAGTCTGTACCACACAGAAAACACAACACTTCACAATTACAAAGATCAAATGGTTAACGCTGTTTGTGGAAATAATCACTGTTTACACTGACAATTGTATGAAATACATAAATACAAAATGCACAGTTAATGATTGTTAAAGCAATTGGTGCATATAGTTACCACAGGGCTTTAAATGGTTAAAGAATAAACAGGCATGCATACCACATATCTTATCATAAGAAAATTACGAAGAAAGAAAACAGGTGCTTTATTGCAAGATGTACATTATTATTACTTCAACACAACTTTTAATCTCTGCTGTCATATCAACACAAAACAAAACAAGCAACAAAAACAGTTTTCAAGGTCGCAGACACAACAACACATTCACCGATGGTCACCACTCAAATATACATCAAGGTGATATAAAAAATGAACAGCAAAATATTAAAACGAGTTAAGGACATAATTACTTTGACCTCATGTAGTTCACTGCTCAACAGTTACTGCACAATCGACGTCTGACTGAATAATACCAAAATTACTTCTTTACATGTAACAAATATGTGCAGTATTTACTGTATGTACATGACCATAAGTTGACCTTGATGTTTTTCTGATGCTGTGAAGACTTGTAGGTAGATGCCAATATTTCAGAGAAACACAGTCTCCATCTTCAGCCCTGAAGATGGAGATACTTTACTTATGAGTCTACACAGCTTATAACTCAGAACATCAATTTCATTATCTTCACTGCCATAAAAACTTCAAATCTATGAATGATTAACCCTCGATATACGAGGTGCGATCGAAAGGTTTCCAGACTGCGCGTATAAAAACCCGTACACTTATCTCAGGTATTAAATTCATCCATCACCCTCGAAGTAGTTCCCCTGGGAGTGAACACAACGATCCCAGCGCCGCTGCCAAGCCTGGAAG
>NW_019060259.1:163822-174645 GCF_000696155.1 Zootermopsis nevadensis
CCCCCTAGCGGCAGAAGCTCGTACTACATCCGGTTCGCCCTCTATTGACACAGTCTTGAAACTTCCGATCGCACCTCGTAAGCTAATTCCTTTCCTGAGGGGCTTATTTAAGGGAACTAATTTTATAACTTGTCCAAACTGCAGCAAAGTTAAAATATATTTGCGAATAATAGCAACAAATCAAAATTACATTAAAAAATAAATTAAAATTTGATCAAATATGGGGAATGCTAGCTACCTTGGAGTTCAGAAGTCTTACCATATTTAAAGATTAAAATATACAAAATTTAATTTGATATGGGTGTGAAACTTGGTAACTTACATGCATAATAGCCATTTTTAACTCTAGGAATCAAGCACACTGGTACATACTTACGGTACAATTGACCCTGAAGGATAGATGAGGTCCCCAATAATTAGAGTATCCACCAAATCCAGTGATACTTTCCGGAATTCCAACTGTTTCAGAGCGATGAAATCATACTTTACAGTGATAAGTACTTTCGTCGTCAGAAGAATGAGCCGTTCCTTCTCGTGATCCCAAAAGCTGATTCTGTATAAAAATTGAATTCAAAACAATATTAAAATTGCTGTGCTGTCTGTAAGTGATAAAATATATGACGGCCACATTCGGCCAGTAATTGTTAACAACTGGAATTTTAACTTCTGGACTGTGGTGTTTCTTAACATGATACTTCCTGGATTCACAGGATCTGTAAGTGTTGAAACTTACTCGGTAAGCAGCCATGAACCAAGAATTTCGCCATCCTCATCTGGTGTGACAAGACCAGAGATGCATTCCTTTATAGCATTCTGTACCAAACTATCCCTGTAGGCAAAGAAATACTTTGCCTCATCTTCTTCCAATATTGGTTTCTGGCAAATAGCATTACTTTGCAATGGGGTATCACTTTTTGATCTTGTCCTCTTAAATTTTTCAGAGACTGTAAGAATAAAGATGATTTGTTATTAGCATTGTTCACCACGAATGATATAAAATAACATTACACTCTGTAAGAATGAATTGTGTAATCCGTTCAAAATGACTCATGGTTAACAAAGGCACATTTCACACTAGAATCATCCACCAGTCTGACACTATACTCCTGTGACATGACATTGCTTTCAAGAAACAATCCAGCCTTGGAAGGAGAAGTGTCAGATGACTCACACAAAGAAAAACATGTCACCAATAAAGAAATATTAAGAGCTGAAGAAGACCAGGCAATGATCTAAACAACAGATACACGCAACTAAGAACTTAAGCACACAATATTTTCTATATCCTTTGGTAACACTTTTTTTTACTACAATAATGTAATAAATATCACTTCAGGAGAAAAGCAGACAGTCAAAAATTGCCCTGTGTTTACCTAAAAGTCTCCACATTCTGTCACAAAACCAGATTCATAGACATTAAATCTGACATATAGTAAATTTTGTTAATAAGTCCTATATTAAAAATTTGCTGGGAGGAAGGTATATAATCTTGTCACATGTAAAATATTTTAAAGTAAACAGTATTTTTATTTGTATATTGTTTTACTTTTTATAATTTCTTATAATGAACATTTCTACATTGATTCTGAATTTGTCAAAGAAATACACATGAACACCATCCTTACTTCTTTTCGGTATTGAAATAATGGGTGCAACGACACCCACACCACTTGACACTCCCGGTTTTAAACCGTTCTCGTCTATGCTGCCACCTCTTTTCCCTGCTTCTCTTTCAACTAGCAACAGTCTGGATGCATCTGGTGACACTGAAAGTTTTGCAACAGATACTTCGTTCTCCAAGCTACTAGGGCTACGACTACACAAATAAGAATCTTGATGTATTTGTAACGTGGCTCCTTGGAAATCTGCTCCTGGTCCTTCTTCTAATAAATTTTCATTACTGAGATCCATTATAACAACCTCCACTCAAAAACCGCTAAAGACCTTTCTTCTTCCCTCTATCACTCCTATTAAGTTCTTCTTCTAATTCTTGTTTCCGCCCCCATTCAACGTTGCACTTCTCTGTACCATGTATAACATTGTATTTATCTGTGGTGTACACTGCCACATAGATCAGCAACACGCACGAACAATTCCATTCTTTTAGATACAGGGTTACCAACTGAAGGGAAGTTTATGGGTTCCTTAGCACTGAAATTTTATTACCCACATTTATTTAACGCATTATTAGAAGAATTATCTAATCTTCCAGTGCCAACGTAACATATCATGAGAAATTATGCAACTTTAAATTGTCACCGAATGTTAATTAATTATCTTCCGTCTTTTATTGACGTAAATACGTCTATATTTTAGGGTCAGTGTCATTCGACAAAAATGTAACGAAAAAGGGAAACGAAAATTTGTAACTTCATTGTTATGTTACCTTGGAAACGTCATCTGTTTATCAACAAATAAACAACAATGGTTACCTACATAGTTACCTTACCTTACATTACCTTACCTAACATTACATTACCTTGGTGTATATACGTGCACAGATACGTCATAAGACTACATTACATTACATTACATTACCTTACCTTACCCTACCTTACCTTACTTTACATTACATTCATCTATCACAGACCCATCTGAAGCCTTACTAATTCAAGTTAAATAAGCAATGTCTTAATCAAACTTTACTCAATTGTAAAGCATGTATAAAGGAAATATTTAGATTGAAGCCAATATATAAACTTCCTTTCCGTATAGACGTATTTACGTCAAATTCTCCGGAACCGTGGTTCCACTGACAACTTTTTGGAAAAAGCAAAAAGAATTAACATTATGGCTGGAAAGAGTTGATTTTCTCCTCTAAAAACAATGATGATTAATGAAGCAACTTTCTCTCGTGTGCTGTGTACAGGATATAGGAGGTCCTGGGTTCGGTTTTCGACCAAGATTGACAATCCTGCCTGGTTTGGTCTTCCATAACCGCATGAAATAAATGTTTGGGACAGTACCTTGAAATATGACGATGTATCACTGTTCCTTCTGGTGAATGCTGACCACCGTTTCAGAGGCAGTGCCTCCATCACCAGGGGGTGTGAACTGTATGCTGTAGAATGGGTTCCACTATTTTTATTTTTGGATCACGTAACTGGGCACCATATGTATATATTAAAAGAAAAATGCAACATGAAATACTGTAATGATCATATTATGAATAACTTTGCACCTTGTGTTCTTATATGAATATATTTTTAAAACAACATATTAGATTGACCTGATAAAAAACACCCCAAAAGAAAGTAATTTTCTCAGAAAATGTCATTATTTATAACAACCCAACCACACATGGCTAAAATATATAGAACTTCTGTATATATCACACATTCACTTCACAGAGCAAAAATCACTATGTACTTTGAGATCATCAAAGGAATAAACAAACTTAAAATGTATTATGAAATTCTTATGGGTGCCCAAACGCATGTCCAAATGCACAAGCTGTCATAAACTTTGTAATTCCCTGGTACAGAAGGTCCACAATACTGCCACTGGAATAAGAAAAATAGGTTTTAGTCCACGCTGAAATTGAGTTGAATAAGAAAACAAGTGTAGACCTTTTATTTCCTGCATTTAAAATTTGCATGTGCATCTGCAAGCTGCTAATATAAGAAACACAGAGCAGAGATATGTGGGCATGTATAAGTAGAAGTTCACAACTATAAGAAAGTATTTATTCTATGATATTTTAACGTACATAGATTAACAATGCATACTGCACAATCACACACACATTTCATAACTTACAAAAGTAGGAAAACCAAGTTACTGTTTATTTATGCGTAGGAATACAAATTAAAAATAAAGATGTGCAAGTAATCGCAAATATTCACAACATTACAAATAGAAGATAATACAGAAGTACAGTTGTGAATTAAGACAAATTGTATTGGGTAAATTAAAAACAGCACTTGGAAAACATTGTTAAACATTCTTATTTATAGTTCCTTTATTTCTAAAAGTAAGTAACATCACAACTTAACAAGTTTCTTCAAAATGGAAGGATACATTATTCACACTATCACTAATATCTTCTTTGCTTTATCCTGCAACACTGCAGTTTGCTTCTTTAATGTCTTTATTAAAGCAGTGGTTTTATGTCCTCTTAGTTGTATTTACAATATATTTTGTTAAAAATTAAGAGAAAAATATCTGTATTATGGCATTTCAAAAAGGCACTTAAATATTGGTTAAAAATCACATCTAATATTATCTCATGTCTAATTTTAAGTGACATTTGTTACCACATGGCAACTTCATGCTGATTTTCTGCCGCCATCCTCCTAGAAATCGTAACAGATGAAATAAGATTAGAATTCTGTTTCTGACAGGTAATATGAATAAAGATGTTTAGAGTTTTAAAGCAGAACTCGCCATTAGGCATTAATTAATCCTGTAATACTGAAACACTGTTAATAAACATTACAAGTGTACAATGCCATTTCACTAGTTCTGCCTCAATTAGTGAACCCTTTGTTCAGTGTACCCTTTTATGATCTGAAGCCCTATTTAAACCCTTGAAAAATAAGTGTCTCATATGAGATAGTGGCGGTCGTCTGGTGGCAGATGCGGTCACCACTGGATTGGGCCTGACTCCTGTCAATAGATTCAGATCTATTTTACCCAAAAGAAAGTCTTCGTTCAGAACTTTCTAGTATCGGGATTAATCTGTAACCTAAATACGGGGATATATGATGAACTTCATCATCATCTATTACTCTACAACCCAGTGTGGATCTCGGCCACATCTTTTCGGAGGTTACTTAATCTATTTAGACATTTGGTAGGACTCCTTGGACGAGTGATGAAATTATCGTCGACAGATTATAGAATATCCACTGTCATAAGTTTAAGTAACACACTTGCAGTTAACTTGCTTTGTTTATGTAGCTGATCTCAGAAATGCAGCCCCTGGTTTAGTGAATTTTCAAGTTTTTTAACCATATTAGAACACATTACACCACACAGGATAAAGTTCAGACTACGGACTTAACCGTCAGTGTAGCGCCAAATTTTTTATGACTTGCAGTTTTCACGGTGACCGAACTTGTTAAAATCCTCTTGGGCACGTTCTGGACCGAAACCCAATGTTTCAGAGACCTTCTGTGCCTCCATTAACATCCCCTAATGATGGACGTAGAGACAGTCTCTGACAATTCCGCTTCTGGCCAGAACTAAAATGCCTCGTTGCCTGAGAGGATTTAAACAAATTATTTTCTTTGATTGTCTAATATTAGACCCAAACAACAAAAATTATTCTACAATAAATGGTTACTCCCAGATCCATTGGACTTATTTTATTTATTTATGATTTATTTAATGTTGTTGGTAGTTGAGGACAATTAATTAATAATGAACTGGAAAGGGCATGGAAGGAAGAGGTTGTGGCCTAATATTAAGGTACTGCCCTAGAATTTTATATGAAAGACCTATGAGAATAGGTAGTGTGTGGGCCAAAATTTGAACCAGGGATTTCCTGAATATGAGGGAGTGGTAACCATTGGGTCGTGATGCCATACAGAGGTACTCTGGAGGGCGAAATGGTCCATTACTAGTGACAGCAGGTGTTCACTATAGAACTTGCAATGGAATAATTGAAAAAGTAATGGAATAAAAGGTTATTCTTTGTTCAAGTTAAATCTAAAATAAATTACTCAGGGGTTCAGTTCATTTCTTAATCTTTGGTGTTACAGTTCACCAATTTTAAATCTTCTGAAACTGTATCCTAAATGTGTTACTGACTATGGTATGAGATGCTTTCACTAGGCTGTGGTGCCTATCACTGGTATAAACCTTTGATTCTTCCAGATAACAAAAATCTCTCAGTCTATTCCAGCATCATAAGATATTCGTATGTCATTATTAATTAGGGTATAGGGTTTTATTTCAAACCTCGATGTCAAATTTTCTATTGTCACTCTTCTGTTGCAAATCTTCATGCTGAGCAATAATTTAAGAGCACTATAAAATATTATTATTCTTGACTGCGTGTGTTCTGAATCCCATCTCACGTTTTGGCACAGAAAAAAAAAGATTTGAGGTTTCTACATAGACCTTTCCAATGACCCTAGTCAGACCTTGATACAGACCTAGACGCAGAGACAGCTGGGTCACTGTGAACTGGTGGCAGGGTTTCCTTGTGCAAGAATGACAACCCTAGACTGGATGCCCCACTTGACCCTGTACAGGTACTTGACTGAGAATCCTGTGATGTAGTCCTGTGGAAATCTCTGATACCAACTCTACCAGGAGCCCTGTTCAATCCTCTACCCATCCCGACCGGTACCCTACCACCCGTGCCACCACCAGCTGCCATGGTGCGAGAGAATGGGTACCTCCATGGAGATTTTGGAGGATCCATCTCAAAACCTTCATTAATCACACCTTGACGATCCTCAATACGTTCACGTTTGGACAGGCGTCTGTGAGAAGAACAGAAAAGGCAAGTGTTAGTGGCTAGAATTCTGCGGGTTAAAATTTCGTGTCTCTGAAGGAAAGATACTGTCATGTGATTGACCACTGGTGTATGGTGTTCAAGCATATGTGGGTATTCTGTCATGCATGGACAATCTCTTCACTGGAAATACAGTGTTGACAAAATTCCTTCGGGGTTTTGAAAAATTGTGGCGCACAAACAAATTGAGCTAGCCACATGCGGTTTGCGGCAGATTACAGTGAAACTCTGAAAGATGGTGCTCCACCTCATTAGGGTCTGCAGGTACGCGCGTACCTACATTTCCAGGAAGATAGATTGGCAGAGACGGTCCAGTGCCTTGGCCTCCACGTTCACCAGACATAACACCACTGGATTTTTTCCTGTGTGGTCATGTCAAGAGCAATGTGTTCCAAACACCAGTTAATGGACTTGATGACCTGATGACCCGTATCAGGAATGCGATCTCGGCTATTCCAGCGGACATGCTCCACAGAACATGGTAAGAGCTCGAATATCGTCTGGACGTTCTCCATGCTACCAAGGGAGCCCACATCGAGGTCTACTGAGGTCAGTAAAAAAACTTCCAGAGTTTCACAGTAATCTGCCACAAACTGCATGTGGCTAGCTAAATTTGTTTGCGCGCCAAAATTTTTCAAAACCCCGAAGGGACATTATGAACACAATGTACTACAGTTACCATAGCAGGAATTAAATAAGACAGTTCCAGAAGCACTTCCTTCTCTTAACATTTATAGTACAAAAGAAGGAGATTAAACTACAATAAAAAACCATGCACTGTATTAAGTTTTCTTTTTTATGTGTAGATTAGTTCTGTTGTTATTTCAGCTTAGTGTTAATTAATCATTTGTACACAATCACAATGAAGTTGCACTAAACACGGTTAGTAACCCCGGAAATTAGTTAACGAAGGGAAGCAGAGGAAATGGGCAATCCTTGGACATTTCACCTATTAAAATATAACCTAATGTACATCATATTTAGTCTTGCACATTGTGAACATCTCTCTCTCAGGCCATTGTTTGTGTAAACTTCCACATGTCCTCAATTCATCTCTACTTTTGCTTGAAATATAATTATTATTAATAATTCATTATCTAAAGACAGATATGAAAGTCCTGCATACACAGAGCGTTACAGAGAGACGATTTGAAAATATAAAAAGGAGGACAGAAGGAGAATCAACTACAAGAACAATATTAAAATAAAAACATTACAATAGCACCTAATAAGGAAAAATATTACAAAAATACGTATTATCATCATTTTAAATTCTACATAGTTCCCCATATTTTTGTTTCAACTGTAATTAGCTGACAAATTTGCATTAGAAAATAATTAGTATTTTTATTATTACCTGGGGTGCAGCCATTTGAACAAACCACTCTCACATGTCACAAAAGAACACAGATATTAGACATGCTATTTCATTTCTGCAAGTAATAATATGAGCTACACGCATCCGTCTATGTTTGCAAATGTGCTGTTTGTGACTGAGCCCCAACAATTTATTTCCACAAATTTCTTTGGCAATTTTCCTGTCGTACACATTTGCAAGCTGAGCTCTGCTTCTCAGTGTCTAATCCAGCCGACTGTATCTTGGTTCATCTCAGTCAACACCTTCACGTTGTACCAACGACATCTTATGTAGTTATTTTTTTCTGTACATCTCTCACACTGACAACTCTCAAAAGGAAGACAAATAATGACGGCAATAAAAGCGGAAAAGAGAGGAAAGAACAGTACAAGGCTCATTGAAAAGGTAACATACATATATTTATCGCAGTCCACAACCTCAGTCCCAATATTTACAGAAACCTAACCCTTGCGAACATGAAGTTGCTGCTTAATATTGAGGGTATTTAATGGCACTACATCAACTAACTAGTTTACTCAATGGAGCAGAATCCTTCTTGAGAAGCTGATAGTCCGTCAGCTGGACGAGGAATTCCCCACATTTTACAGAACCTGGAATTCATTACCGTGTTCACAAGAGCCCGCCACCAGTCGCTATCCTGAGCCAGATGAATCAAGTTCATGCCCTATTTTCCAAAATACATTTTTGTATTATCCTTCCATCTACTGTCATGTCAAATCATGTATTCCCTTCAACCTTTATCAACCAACATTTATCATCTGCTCCATGCATGCTACATACCCAACTCATTAACACTCATTAATACGGTCATCATAATTATATTTGATGAAGAGTTATGAAGCTCTTTATTATAAAGTCTTCTCCAGCCTCCCGTTGCCTCATCTGTCTTATATTCTCCTCGACACCCTGTCCTCAGACCCTCTCAGTCTGTGTTGTTCCCTTAATGTGACAGGTAAGGTGTGACACCCACACAACACGAGTGTGAATTAAAAATGTGTGATGCTTAGACTTGCGTGAAGGTACGCCAATCAACGAACACCAACTATGGGAGCCAGAACACCGACCAACACCTCACCCTCTGTTACCTCATGGTGTAAATACAAGGTTACCTCAGCAATCTGGACCCAAGACCAGCAGTGGCAGGTTCTTCTAGTCTATTTGCCAAGTTTTTCTTTTTGTTATTTCTGGTGTCGTGACTCTCCTCTATAATGATGTGTCGATCATATGGAGTGTCGTAGTCCACCTCAAGTATAGTTGAGAAACGATGAGGGTAGATGAGGTCTATAATTGCTATCACAAGACCTACAACTATGCACAGCGCACCTGAAAGCAAACAAAACAAAGAGTTGATCCAATTTCTCTAAATAAACTAAAATAGATCTCAATGACTGCTCATGCGACAAACACGTAACAAACAGAACAATTATTGGTTCGACTTCAGGTTCTCACGGTGGTGAGTATGGGTTGCCGCGCCGAGTAGTCTGGTAGAAGTTCACCGACGTTTCAGAGATGCTTGCTGCTTAATCATCATAACCCTGAATATGCATCTCTGAAACGTCGGTGAACTTCTACCAGACTACAATTCGCAGTCATCTGGTAAGACTAGCATCACCTGCTGTTATCACAAGCCAGAAGCACCACCCCAGCCTGAACATGAGGACACTCCCCTCAAACCGCACCACTAGTGGGTTCAGTGGGATGAGCATATAGTAAACCAGATCGGTACTGAGCAGCAGCGTCCCAGTCACCATCATGGCGTAGGCCCCGTAGCGGGGCACCACGACAAGTAGCAGGTTCATCAACAGCCACATGGCGAAGGCAGACCTGCAACACGAGACAGTGCGGATTAAACATGTCGGCCCCATTTGACGCCTATTCTGTGTGACGCTGTCTGCATTCCTTCACAGCAAACTTTGACTGGCAATGTTTCTGATGAGCGTGGCTAAGTACGAAATTCCCTGGGTTTCAAAGTTTGCCCAGGTATTCTGCAGAGTACCAAATTGTCGACCATGTGATCAACGCAGGATTAGGTTAGGTTAGGTTGAAACAAATTTGTGCCTGTTACTACCATTACATGTTCATTGCCCCGATGAGCCCTGAAGCTGGAGATGGTATGTTTCTCCGAAACGCTTGTAACCACTGACGAATTTACACGGCGCCAATAAAACCAGAACAACATAATCATCTTCGTTGTAGTTGTCCTACGTCGACAAAAGCAAAGAAACAAGGAAATGTCAACAAATTTTAGTAGAATTCTCCCATATCTGATTTCATGACCATCCGTTAAGCCGTTCTCGATTTGTTACGCAAACCCAAACTTTTAAATTGCGACATCCATTACAAATATCTTAAAATCATACATTACATTTAATATGAAATTCTGTTACAACATAGTGACAGGTAACAGCAAAGCGCTTGAGAAAGAATTACCCTGGGAACTCGGCCGATCACGTCAAAAGAAAGGAATGTATTTATCCAAAGAAAATATATCTCCGCCTCTTCAGTCATGATAATATTAAAATATGAACTTTGTGCTCACACTGTGATGAATTACGAGTCACAAGATCAGAGGTTATGTTCCCTTTATTTTAAATTTTTCTCCCTGCTCTAAAATTACAGATCTCCGACTGCCTCGCAACATTTCCACCCACTCACACACAACATAAGTACAAACAGAATAATCATCTACATACATTAACCAAAGCAGCAGCAAAAATGCCCGTGAGGTACAATTTTCATTTAATAGACAGTGTACGACGAGTAGGTGCAGTTTTATTGATATGCAGCAATTTCTCTGATAGGCAATTCAAGCATCAGGTGTCGCACACCCCGCGAAGATAATGTGAGCCTACCTTTAATTAGCATAAAGATAATAATACGAGGTGCGATCGGAAAGTTTCAAGACTGCGCGTATAAAAACCCGTACACTTATCTCAGGTATTAAATTCATCCATCACCCTCGAAGTAGTTCCCCTGGGA
>NW_019060259.1:183436-229413 GCF_000696155.1 Zootermopsis nevadensis
CAAGTAATTTTATAATAAGTTGCGTTACGTAAAGCAACATAATTTTGCTACTGGGCTTATGGTCACTGCTGTACTGATGTATTTATGAGAAAGTCACTTTCTATGATAGGGAATTTAACTGAACTCGTATACAGTACAAACGTAACGTAACGTAACGTAATGCAATAATCTATTATTTCATAACACTGTATCAACGGTAATAGACATGGTTATTAAATTTATTTTCTGTAACTAATCGCCAAATACCTACAACGCACGAGGGAGAGAAACTGATTAAGTTGAGGGGTTCCCAAAATTTGCAACGCTAGGAGGCCACAAAAACATATTTTTCGACGGAGAATTACTGAACGTGTTGGCAAAATTTCAGCTTCTCACGGCGACGAGTGTGAAGATAACGTTCTTCTGAAATGTTGCGTAGAGTAGTCTGGCAGGAAATGAACCGCGTTTCAGAAGACTTTACTGCCTCCATCACCAGGGCGACGAGGGAAAAACTGGGCTGAGGCATTGTAGGAGGTCGGACAAGGCAGAAGATTTGCCTGAGCAATGGTCGGGGGAGGGGGAGATTGGAACGGAGACAGACAGACAGACAAAGGGAGCCACAGCCTAACCTCTGAGCAATCACGAGCTTCTCAAGATCGACCCTTCCTCTAAAGTGCAGATACCTCCAACTTAACATTGCACGCCTACTGCTTAGACGAGCCTGTATAACACAAGCGTTAAATTGGTTGCCGCTTTTCAGATATCGAATACAATCTACAGCTCATTATACAGTGGATCTTAGAAGAGCCAGTGATTTGTCTGTCTCGTGTTGTACCGTGCAAATTACGTTTTTCCTACAGACATCATGAGAATAATGTCGCCGCTTGCCAAGAGGAGTTTCCGGACCGACACAAATTAATCCGCTGTTCAGCAGTGGCACACGGACCACCAGTTGATAAAAATTAGCCCTATGTATTTTTAGGCGTGGTCACAGCCCTGCAGAGCGCCTGTAAAAGCTGGAAACATTTTGTAATAATTTGGTCTCTTCATAAAAAAAAAGACACCGAGTTTGATCAAAATCTGTCAACTGTCTGGTCAGTGACTCACCAGAGAAGGATGGCACCGTAGTAGCCTGCAGCTCTGTACTGGCCGCCCCAGGCGAACCCTTCCTGTCCCAGGCTGAAGTACTCCGCCACCGTGAGGATGGGGAACGGCAGGCCACGCACCAGCGCCTCCCTGTAGCTCTCGCCCATCTCTTCAGAACCGAGCCACGAGAAGCGCTCGTTAAAATCGATGTCCTCAGTCCAGTTGTCCCCTGGCATCGCTGCAGACACGCACATCACAGCACAGACGTAATTATTCCAACAAATGCCATATTTGAACTTCCCTTTACAACAATCACACCAATTTTAATTATAGTTTATGTTTAGAAACGTTATTTATAATATTATAAGTAAATAATACAGCCACGGTGGTCTAGCGGTTAGAACGCTGGCCTTGTAACCCTGGGGTCTCGGGTTCGATTCCCGGCGGTGCCCGAATTTATAACTTGTGTTGGGCAAGGCCGTGATCTAGGCAACACGGAGTTTTCCTCCGGGGGCTTCCCCGGTTTCTCCGTGGCATCCCAACAATTACTCCATTCACACACAGAAGAAGGCAATGGCAAACCACTTCTGGATCATCTGCCAAGAACGTATATGAACAGGTCCGTCCGAGAAAAGGATCGAAGGATCCTGTTCATATGGACCTGTCGTCAGACAGAACACTAAATAAATAAATAAATAATATACTATTATTGAACATTATTGTATTGTTTAGAGTGGTCTACATGTTACTTCACACCTCGTAACTCCACATTTTTATATGTACTGTTGCAAAGCGTAAATTGAATTTACATAAAAGCTAATTCTCTATCTGCGACAATCTCTCAAGACTCAAAAGTATTTCTTTTATTTCCAGATTGTAAGAAAACGGCAAATTGTAAGGGAAAACCGATAAAAAGCACACAATTCGTCACATCAAGGAGTCTATTCTAAGAACCACACCTTCACAGCTGTCTTTTTTTTCTTTGTGCACGAACAGAGCAGTCTGTCTGTCTGTCTGTCTCGTTTTACACTTTAGTCTCGGCAACTGCCAGCGTATTTTCAATGGTCTACCATTTATATTTTAGTACCAGGTATCACGCACAAATTACAGCGCAATTTCATACACATTGTCGATAGTTTGTGTCCAGAGAGAACAGAAATCACTTAACATTTCATCACAGAATACTTCTGTCTTTTGAATAGAAGTCAGTGTTTCTGCTGATTACACCGAAAACACGTTCGGTCCTATATTTAGCGCAAATTCTTTGTACACTGTCTATATGCATGTACCAACCTAACAGCTACATAAATTCCTAAAACTACGTACCCAGTCCATATCATAGATTCGCTCTATGATCATTGCAATGATCCGATATAAGCCAAGGAAGTGTGAGAGAAGAATAATGCATGCAAAAATTTTATTAATCCGCCATTTAACACGCTATATTAGTCTTGAAATTCACGTATTCCAGAAACACAGCAGGGAAATCTTATTTATCTGTGGTATATTCAACGACGACGTTAAAAGCCCTCATTATGTAGTGACAAATAAATATAAGGATTAATGAATTGGAAATGCTGTGGAAGGAAGCGGTCGTGGAATATTTTCGAATACTAAACACGGAATTACTCAGGAGTGGCTGAGGAAAGCCAAGCCATGAAAAAAGTTACAGTGGAACCACGGTTTCGGAGAATTTGACGTAAATACGTCTTTAATTAATTATTCTTGTCCGTCTATTCACAATTTAAAATTTAAAATTAAGATAATTAAAATATCATGTGATGTTCCTTATCGAAACATTCGATTTACAGTTAGAACATCTTTTTTAACGTAATGTCAGATTCTGTGTGGAACACTAACGTTTGTTACATGAAAAATAACATCTTCCTTCACCAATCCGCGAACGACATCTATCAACGCACATCAGAAACACTGTTACAATCGATCATCAGCGACATTCTTCAAATTATAACCCACACAGAGAATCGTTTCTCTTTTTCGACATTTTTAAAAGCAATTCTTATATTTTAGTTACTTGTTCTCTTATACGAATTCATTTCAACCGTATCACAAACACATCTGTTACCATTTCCTTTCAATCTTTCTGTGTTCTTAAACAATGTTCAAGGAATAAGTGGCTTGTGCAAAATATAGCTGAAGTCAATTGAAACTTTTGGATATCTAAGACCTTATTATTATTTATTATTATTATTTTAGTGTTCTGTCTGACGACAGGTCCATATGAACAGGATCCTTCCATCCTTTTCTCGGACTGGGACCTGTTCATATACGTTCTTGGCAGATGATCCAGAAGTGGTTTGCCTTTGCCTTCTTCTGTGTGTGAATGGAGTAATTGTTGGGATGCCACGGAGAAACCGGGGAAGCCCCGGAGGAAAACTCCGTGTTGCCTAGACCACGGTCTTGCCCAACACAAGTTAAAAATTCGGGCACCGCCGGGAATCGAACCCGAGACCCCAGGATTACAAGGCCAGCGTTCTAACCGCTAGACCACCGTGGCGGTTAGGGTAAGGTAAGGTAATGTAATGTAATGTCTTATAGGTAACAACAATGCTAAGTAAACAGATGAAGTTTCCTAGGTAACATAACAATGCAGTTACACTTTTTCGTTTCCCTTTTTCGTTCCCCTTTTTTGCCGAATGACCCTTCCTTATAGACGTATTTACGTCAAAAAACCCTCAGCAAAGTCAATCTATTTCCTGAAAGGGACGCACATGGGAACGCCTCAAGAGACGCTGGAGTGGGGAGTGACCAAATTTTATTTCGAGACGCCTCCGTGTTTCGGATGCCTAAACTGTCTCTTCTGTCATCTTAACGCGTTTTACCAACCCCCTGTTTTGCTGTCGTGACTCGTGCCAGGCTTATGAACTACGCTGTAATAGACATGTAATGAAACATATGACAGCAGCCGTGTCGTTGTAACGGGTGGCTGGCTGCACGGAGCTATTGGAGCGAAACACAAGAATTATTGTTTCGTGCTACCACTGCCAATTTCAAGAGCAGTCTACCGGTTCGGTAACGTTCACATTCCGCCTACAGGGGTTATCAAAATACACATTCCAAGTGCAGGACCCTCTGACGGAAGCGGCCAGTCTTGACGCCCGTGCTAAGTTAAAAAAACCCATCGTCCTTTGTCGCCCGTTTGTAGAACCAATAATGAAATTTATAACAGCAACTTTTAGGTTGGCGACCATTTCCTGTTAAGGGATTTTGGACCTTATTGGATAATATTTATCAGCAAAAATCCCTGGGTTAATTCAATTATCATACTCAGCTGGACATTCGGCGATTATGATACTGTTAGTACAAATTTCCCTGTGAGATAAGGGAAGTAGGGTAATAAATTGTTTAGTGAAACAAAGTACCTCGGAGAGTGATGTTCACATGTCCCAATCCAATATACGCGCCCAACTCTGCTTCGACCTTCTCCCTGGAGAAGGCACGATAAGAGCTGACGATCTCTGTGCATGCAACGTGCCATCCAGATCCGTATTTGGCCACTGGAAACAAAAAAACAAACAAATCACATCCTGTAATTGTTGTCACCGTGGCCTTCAGAAAGTCTTCAACTTAAAAGGTTTGCACGACAATGAGACAGCGATTCTACGTGTTGCTAAACTGATCACATCGAATATACCGCATACTTGGAAGAAAAAGTTGTCAGTGGAACCACGGTTTCGGAGAATATGACGTAAATACGTCTACACGGAAAGGAAGTTTATATATTGGCTTTATTCTAAATATTTCCTTTATACATGCTTTACAATTGCGTAAAGTTTGATTAAGACATTGCTTATTCAACTTGAATTAGTTACGCTTAAGATGGGTCTGTAGTAGCTGAATGTAATGTAATGAAATGTAATGTAAGGTAATGTAAGGTAAGGTAAGGTAAGGTAATGTTTTATAGGTAACAACAATGCCGAGGAAATAGATGTTCCCAGGTAACCATTGTTGTTTATTTGTTGATAAACCATTGTTACACTTTTTCGTTTCACTTTTTGCCGAATGACCCTTCCTTATAGACGTATTTACGTCAAAAAAATATTCACTTCTATTCCATAAATAATTTACCATATCTAAAAAAAGCATTTAAGAATAAGTTCCAGATCAAAATAAGATTTATATTTCATGCAATGCATATACACATTTATGAGACATTTCTTGGGGGGGGGGGGGGAAGGTAAGATTTCGATGTAATCTTCATTAAAGTTGGGGGTCATATAAACTAAGATTTAAATCTTACAGAAAGAACCCCAGAATTTTAAGAAATTTCAGCAGTTTAACGGATAAACGGGCGAATAGAGAGGATCTCACTATTATGCGTTCATTATACGCATTTTGTGAGAGAAATTTCTGATCAGTTTGATATCCCGAGCCAGTTTAATCCATTCTATATCATATATATATGATTCCCCTCTGTATCTTCCTCACATCTACACCTAGGTCTTCCAAATGGGTTCTTTTCTTCACGTTTTCCGACTAAACATGTGTCAGCGCGCGAGAAATTCCTAAAGAAATATGATAAATGGCCGAAGATGTTTCGACAACTTTCCTAATTGTAGGTTTTTCTACTGAAAAATATAGTGGGCGTACACATTTCTGACACGATGATTGCCAAACAAGCTCAAACGCGGCTAACTTTCAGACAATAACAGATGGCGCCAGGCCTGTCTGTGTTTAATACTCCGTTTCAGTGAGCTTTCTTCTTCGATAAAGCTCACTGGCCGTGGTTAGTCACAGACGAAATCGTCCTCACTTTCAACATCATAAATTCTGCTTACGCATTTCAGATAATAAGCTGCCACCATCTTGGATACGTAGTTCTTACACTCAAGACTCACTTCGTAATCTCATAAAAGATGTCTCTTCTTTTGCGTCTCGCTGTGAAATTATCGTGTTAAGGCCGCTGATTACGTCACTGTGAAGAAACAATTCTTCAACATTTTTGTCAGTGTCGAACTGGCTTCTAGACTTACACACACAAAATACTACGACCTGACATTTACCGAGACCATTTGTTGTTTATTCCTGTTAAAGCACTGGATGAAAACCATTCCACGACTTTTCTAAATCGTATCGCAACCTTCTTCAGGGTTGACGTTCCTTCCGAAACGTCTGTAACCACAAGACCGCGATGTTTGAGGTTAAAAAAGCAGTGACGTTGCATGTCTTGTTCTTCTTGGCTGGGACGCTGTATGGACTCGTAGGCAGATACAATACTGTTTCCTACCTGAGGATGGAGACAGTGTGTTCCTCCAAAACGTCTGTAACCACATTCAAGACCGCGATGTTTGAGGTTAAAAAAGCAGTGACGTTGCATGTCTTGTTCTTCTTGGCTGGGACGCTGTATGGACTCGTAGGCAGATACAATACTGTTTCCTACCTGAGGATGGAGACAGTGTGTTCCTCCAAAACGTCTGTAACCACATTCAAGACCGCGATGTTTGAGGTTAAAAAAGCAGTGACGTTGCATGTCTTGTTCTTCTTGGCTGGGACGCTGTATGGACTCGTAGGCAGATACAATACTGTTTCCTACCTGAGGATGGAGACAGTGTGTTCCTCCGAAACGTTGGTGTCCATCTACATACCGTGAGAGTCCAGAAGACGATAAAGGATATCTTGACCGCCATAAAAAACCAAATCTCTGACTGTCTAAATTACATTCTGTGCTTGTCACGTATCGACGGCGAAAATATAATTTCGAGCCGTCCTGGGTATTCTGCATACGAACTGTCGCACTCCACGGGTATTTCTACATCCAGCGATATTAGATGAAATCGATTAGTTATCGCAAATCGTGTTGTGGTGCCACCTAGTCCACGGATTCTCTCGACCTGTGTTCGAGACGGTGGTAATGTAACAATAGAATGTTACAAAATTAGTCAAGATTTCGTGACGAGAGAAGGCACCTTTACCCACTGACCGGAACGCCGTTCTACGGCCGGCGTATATGCAGAAACTCATGGCTGGGTGCGACAAAAAAGTTACGTGCTCATCGAAATAAGCCGCCATGTTGTCACCACTTCCACTTCGCATTCGGAAGGTCCCGGGTTGGACACTCGGTCCAGTTAGCAACAAACCCAATAAAATATCTTATTTTCCTCAGTACCTCCGGGAAAACGTCGATAGTTCTCCCTAAAATAGCCAACGACCAACGCTGCTGAATGTATATTTATTAAAGACCGCTAAATAAACAAAACTAGATCACATGTGAAGGTAACGTGTGTGCAATACGTTCATAAATTGAACGCATAATAGAAAAGCCAAGTCCGTTCCACCGTTTGTCTGTGTGTGTTGCTGGCAGACTTTACTGTCTTTGGTTTCGTTCTGCCCATAAATTGTCTAATGCGTAGCAGTCAGTATTGCGTTTTTAATGGAACATTCTGTACAATGGTATATTTATAACCGTGTTACATTATTACGTTTAAACGTGCCACATATTAGCCTTGATAAACTGACAGGTTGTTATAATATATTTTTGAACACGCCTTACAGCGACACTCGAGAGATTTATTGTGTGAATTTTTTTTAATTCAATGTTCTATGGGGTTAGGACCAGGGAAAATCTTAACTGTTCGTGCAGACTCTCTGCTCGTTCCACTCCGGTGACCTCATGACAATTCCCTTTTACTAAAACGTAATGCTTTTTCACCTAGATGCCACTACGAAGAACATACAAGAAGTTAATTCCACTGTACTTATTAAAATTCACTGTGCACCAGTGAAAATCACTTATTCGCTTATTCTGCAGAGGACACACACACAATCAAGGCAACAGAAGTCCCGGTGAAGGACTTACTTCGTGGATCAGAGACCTCGAGACGCTGATAGTCCTCAGCTAGTCAAGAAAATACCAGCGTTTTATAAAACCCGAAGGTTCAGTACATAAACATTTCAATGAGACGAGCTATCCTGTTTGAGGTTTTCCTCAGTCCCTACAGGCTAGTTCTGGGATAGTATCTTAAATAGACCACGACCGCTTCCATGTCTTTCACAGTTCACTCATTATTCATCGGTCACCCTGCCACCCGACTATACGAGGTGCGTTCGAAAGGTTTCAAGACTGCGCGTATAAAAACCCGTACACGTATCTCAGGTATTAAATTCATCCATCACCCTCGAAGTAGTTCCCCTGGGAGTGAACACAACGATCCCAGCGCCGCTGCCAAGCCTGGAAGCATCCCTGGAAATCTTTCTTTGCCAGCCTGTCAAGCACCATCTGCGAACCTGCCTGAATCTCTTCTATCGTCTCAAATCTCCTTCCCTTGAATTTTCATCTTTCGGAAGAGGAAGAAGTCACACGGAGCTAAATCCGGCGAATAAGGAGGGTGCAGGATGACGGCCATGGTGTTTGAGGCCAAAAACTGCCGAACTTTGAGGGCGGTGTGCGCTGGCGCGTTGTCATGATGCGTCGCATGTGGAGTTCTTCCTTTAGAATCAGCTCACAGGTCCCATAGCCTATCCCAACAAGGTCGCACAAGTCGTTGATGGTACGACGTCGATATTCGTAACATTTTCGGGCGTTGTGCTCGAAGATGGTCGTCCAGAACGCTCGTCATCATCGACAGAGGTTCGGCCATTTTTAAAACGTGAATGCCACACAAAAGTTTGTGCACGACCCATTGCGGACTCCCCAAATGCTTGCTTTAGCATTTCATAGGTTTCCGTAGCCGTTTTGGCAAGTCTTTGGCAATGACACAGTCTTGAAACTTTCCGATCGCACCTCGTATATAGTTGACATAATAATAGTATCGTAAAATAGACGACAAATAAAATTAGTTGTAAATAATATATTCTCATTCCAGGATTACAGAATGTTCCGCCATTTTGTGTTAGGATTACTTTTGGTGATTTGGTTTTGAAGAGACGTTCCTGTGTCTCCTATTTCCCTGATGATGGAGGCAGCAAGCACATCTGAAACGTCTGTCAGTGTCTACCACACTAAATGAATGCAACATTTCTCACTTCATTATATACCACTTCAGTTATTTAAGGTCCTACCACATGAATTTATTTTATTGACTGCAAATCGATAACGTTAGATTTCTTATATTGCACACGATTCCTGAAAGAACAATTGTAGACGTATATTTTTCATTAGAACATGATTCTTGCATCGATATCACTTTCTAAAGTAAGTACAATTTTTTTATTAGGTGGCCTCATTGCCCGCATTTACCTTATCACATTGAAGTCCAGGTTGGCGATCGTCTACGCCAAATTCAATTCAATTTCAAAACGTACGACTAATGAATGGGTGTTCAAGAATAATTCTGTTCATTAAGGCAACTCGCCATGTTAGTTCTTGCACTTACAAATACAAATTCACTCATTTCTGTCAGGATTTCAAAATAAGGCCGGGCACGCTGTTTATCTCAAAAGACTTTCACTTGTTTCAGCGATATTTCAAAACGTTCGGAATTATTTCACTTGAACGTTTTAGCAGAGCAGATCAAAGTTCGCAAAGCAACACACAAACCAAGAGCTGGAAAACCAAGGACGTAATCAGCATGTGAACGGACATGAACGGACATAAGCGGGCATGAACACCATTTGCCAGGTGTGACAAAAACATAACAGGTATGAGTTGAACGATTTACCCGAGACAAAAGAATGCCGGTGCCCACTGGATAAGAAGCTGGGTGATCCAGACTGGGCATTAAGGCGGGGAGGGTCCTAGAAACTAGAAAAGAAACCCAGCATGATGTAAAATATGACACGGGACTTCGAAGTCTGACGAATTCGCTGGAACTGCCTTACGTAAATTTCCCTATCCACCTGTTAATTATTTATCACGTCCAAATGCCAATACATGTTTCTTTTTTTACTTGGTTTTATATATTTTCCTTCTAGAAAAACGCGAAGCCATTAATAATTATATAATGGCGAAATGCCTCTTCCTTCTGGAGGTTTCTGTGAAATTACGTGGACCATCGCTTGAGTAATTCTTTCTTTCTGCGCTGCAGTTAGTAACAAGCCCAAGCTCTTTGTTTAGAACGGAGGTGAAATTCATTACTGGTCAGTCTTACAACACGACGAGAGTCTCGGAGAGCAGCGGGCAGGAAAATTCGTGGATCTAGGCTGCGAAATGACCACGACGCCTAACTCGGTCGAAATGCTGGGAAGTGTTGCAACCGAAGAACTTCTTCGCAGGGGTGGGAAACATCCGAATACTGTGGTTCTGAACCCGTGGTACGCGAACCCACTAGAGGACACGCGAGGTATAATTCATGCAATGTCAAAATTAAGTAAACAGGGTGTCAAAGAGACCATGAAATTTTTAAATACGAGATTTGTACAGCTGCTAAAAATGTTTATTGTGGTCTTCTGGCTTACACTGAACGTTCGTAACTACGAGACGTCAAACCCCAGACGAAAACAGTCCACTTTAATTTGAAACTGTGTTTTAAAATAATATCTGTGCATGGGTAACTTTTATGATGAATCATTACGTGTGGTTCCAGGCGAAAATTAAGACTTCGTCGAATGAAGTATCGCCCCGAAACCAAGGGGCATAAATATCCAGAACCGAAAGCTTTCAGAAACACTGTATACTGCCGAGAAGCAGCAAATGTTCTGCGCCCTGTGAAACACAAGTTGACAGCTTCACCTGGTGAAGATTCCGTCACAGTTAAGCAGTAACACCCACCGGATGACTCCCCTTCGACGCCAAGTGTTTCAAACGACACGCGATGCTTCTCCCAAACACAATTAATGCAGATTTTATCAGCCAAGGACTTAAATGAATGCATTTAGATTGAGCAGGTTGGTAGCTCTGGATCTGTGGCGTGGACAGACGCCTTCACGGTTATTTCGGTCGAATTCCCGGCTATCCTGGCGTTTTCGTGTTTTTATTCAGGAACTCCTGGTAAATACCGATAATGTGCCATGAAAGAGGCTTCAACCGCCTGTGTCGAAGTCCCTCATTATTCACAATGCATAATAACCATCCCATCTTACTCGGCATTTTATCTTCTGTAGTCGAAACAGCGTATTTACGTAACCAAATGTTGAGTACCTCTAACGTGTGTTCTGTAAATCTGAAGTAGAAAAAAAAATCCAATATGCGTTCTTTTAGGCTAATGTAAAAAAATAGATTCTGTTAAAGTAATATTAAAATGGATGTCGAGGATGTGGTTTTAATTTTTCTTACCGCAGACAGAGGCCACTGGAAGGCTGTTGTAGGCGTGGCAAAAGAATTACCGCGTTTTTACAAAAGGAGCTGGGCGTACCATTTAACTTATCAAGAGCGCCTGTTCTGTGGACACAGTCGGTTGGAAACACGTCTTAATTTTCAGCGCTGTCTGGATCCACTCGCGTTATTCCTATCTCACATATGATCACGAACATGATCCATTGTTCACGAGTTGAAGGCCCGCCTACTCACTGTCCCGGCTACCTGTTCGCACGTGGTACAATTTCAGACGTCAGAGGTGAACCGGCACCCGGGATGGAACTTCACCTTAACCTTTGGCCTCGTGCACGCAATTAGCGAGTTACGCGGAATATACGTCGACGGATATGCAAACAAGCGCATTCCAATGATACGACGCAAAAACTCAAATCTCAACCAACACGTAGCTTAACTGAAGGTGGATACAATTTGATGATGTTAATGATCCCCTGGGTTTTAGTGTCGTGCAGATTCGTCGACAGACAAGCAAACGGAGGTCGCAAATTTTGTTCTTAACCGGAAAGAGATTCACTGAAGACAAACGAGGCGTCAAGGTTACGCAGGAAGCAAAGTGAACGGCGGTGGAAGTAATTTACACAAATGTCGATCGAAAAGCCTCGTGAGAAGACGCCAGATAGGCCTAAAAAGGACGTCCGGACGGCGATGGTGGTCCGGAGGTGGTAAGATGCTGATCTTCAGCTCAGAAGACATCTGTCGTATTAAGAGCACATTTTTCAGTAAGACTACAATTTATTTTGTCTCTAACCAAGTCTAAACCTTGTAAAAATGCTTCGAGCTTCAAGACGCTATAACCATTTTCATAATCACTCTAAAATCGCAATGAAATGTAATCCCCTCTCTGCGTGCTTCACCAAAATATTAATTACAAAACTTCACTACTGTCAGACAGGCGGAGAACTGCAGCAAAATTGGTCTAAAGATATACAAATTCATTCATCTACATTTTTTGTAATTGTTGCATTTTTCATTTACGCTGTGGTACTTACACTAGCGACAATGGAGTCAGATAAAATGGCGACGATACCAGGAAAAACATCGCGTGTCTGTGCGATTCTTATGTTGGCAACACGTGCGTCAGGAACACGAGAAGTGAAATGATGACAGAATTTTCTTTCTGTCTTCTTTATGAACCATTAGATTCCTCTGACACAGAATTTACTGGCGAGTCGAGCAAAGACTCTGAGACCAGACCAGAGAGGGGCCCACACCTTGCCGCGGGCAGCTCGCTCCGTGTAGCAGAAACTGGGTCATGGACCAGAGTTGCAACTAGATCTTCCGGGCTTCCGTGGCCTTCCGCAAACCGAAAGCAAGGTCGGTCACTCACACCTCACCGCCCACCTTACCATCATAAAGCACATTCGGTGTTAACACTCGGCAGTAATCGTGGTTAGTATTAGAGAGCTTTACAGAGCTTTAAACTACAGACAACAAGTTAACTGCAAACAGCAAAGAACCATTTGAAGACCGAAACTCGCGTAAATAATATTTAAGAAACCAGTCCGTACCGCGAAGAAAACACAACTCCTTACCATTACAGAGTTCATCCGGTTAACGCTGTTAATTAACGGGGACAGATCATTGGGTTATGGTACAGAGTATCACTAGAAGTGTCCCTAGGCTGTAAACTGCGTGTCCTGGTGGAGAAAGTTCGATACCGAGATGAAGTTAATGTGATATTTGCAATTTAAATTTCTCCGTTATCCATTAGAATACAGTGTACCCATTTTTACCACCTCTAAGTAGTAATCTTGTAGTGTAAGTAATAAAGAACGTAATTTTTTTTAAAAAACCCAACGAGAATCACGTACTGCACTACAAAAATTAAATCAGAATAGGGTATACCCCCCTCCCAAACCTCCCCCCTTGATAATTAGTCGAGGTCACCCGTGTTGCTAGGCCGCTGTTCAAGCCAGATGCGCAAAAGCTGTGTACGTGCGTACGTGAAACATCTAACAATGCGTATCCTGACGATGAAGAACCGAATAAGACAACAATACGCCGTCCGGTAACAAAATTTCGAAACACAGGATGCTCACATGATATCTGACGAGATGGGTGGGTTGCGTGCACAACCTGGAGACGGGGCAGGTCACATGATCAGTACCGCCACGTTCATCATGATTAGGCAACAAAACAAAAGCGCAACGAGAAGACGATTAACGATGGACTTGTAGCCTACTTACCGAGGATGACAGTTCCTACGAACAGACTCAGAGTCACGCTGGTGAATGTGGTGAATCTCTGAAACACAAAGAAAATCCGAGTGACACAAACACAACCCCTAAACTTCATTAAAGTGTTGTTGGTGCGCAAAATAATTTTCACTCGTCTCAAACACACCAGCACGAGACAAACATGACAAGCATCTGCACTTCACGCCTTAGACTGTCCACTGTTTATCCATGTTTGATTTAACCAAGTAAAACACAATGGTAACTATATATACCACCTGATTTAACAATCGGTAACTGTCCATTTTGTATTCACGGGTCCCGTATGAATCTCACAATAAACAGAGATCATTTCCTTAAACAGCGTTAATCGATTGATCTTTGTAATGGTGAAGAGATGTGTTTTCTTCGCGGTACGGACTGGATTGTTAAATATTATTCAGACGAGCTTCGGATTCAAAGCTTCAAGCCATTTCTCTACCATCTGAATTACTGTCACCCTTTTATCTGTCTGCGACTTCTGCTATAGTTTACGAAACACATACAGTTTTAATATAAATTCAAAATAAACAGCCCCTGCGACTGATACAGCGTCTTTAAATAACCCATTAACCAATTAATAACTTTAGATCGAATGTTGTACTCGGCTGCACGGGAAAGTCTGGTAAGTAAACTCAGAGACAAAAACAGATTTCTATTTGATTAGCATTGTTCCTTTGCTTTCCAGTCAACTGACGAACAAATTAGTTCTCAAACAAAGATTCTAGTACGAGTGGAAGCAGAATGGTCTTTCTTTTTTTTGTGAAGTTGCTACTGGCAACGGAATTAAATATATCTGTGCGTGCTGAGAGAATTGATCCTTGAACACGTACAGGGACTTACTTCCTGGTATTGCGGAACGTAACTTCTCGCCATAAAAACAACAAAAGCCAAATCGGCAAATCCTTCGTTGTGCAATCTAATTATTATAAATATTTCGGTATTGCAGGCCTATTTCGGGGGCTGAACAATTCGGTACAATGACGTCAGCCAGATCACAGCCAGGATGGAAAAAAAAAACCCGAGTTGTTCTGTCGTCTTGTTACGACAATACTCTGCAGAAAAGAGTAGAAAATAACAAAGGAAAAAGGGAATAAAGAAAGAATATATAAAAGGAAGAATTACAGAAAGAGAAAGGAAGATAAAAGAATAAAAATGAAAGATAGATAAAGAATCAGTGACAGAAAAAGACAAAATGAAATAACTTGTCACAACTTCTTGCTGAGGCTGACAGATGTCAGATAAGTCGTAAGACTGACGGGAGGATCAGTAGACGAGGATGAAAAATTAGGCAGAAGAAAGAAAGAGAGACAGCTGCGGACTTTCGAGGCACTGAAGACCAGTTTCATTATCAGACTGTTGATCTGCATGGCAGAAGAGCCGATGACCCACTGACACACTTCGACAACCGCGACCACGCACCAGGCAGTGATTTCAAGACTCGGACATCACATACGAACTTCAGGGGACAGTCGCAGGCTCTCGGGTACTGAACCGAAGAGAAAAGAGACGCAGAGAAGCCGAAACACACAGCAAACGGAAGTAGCTGGACCACGGGTTAGTTTAGTGTCTTACTCAAGTCATTTGTCAACCCATTTGTTTACTCGACATTGTTGTGTTGGTACAACAATGCCGAGTAAACAAATATAACGTAACATTGTTTGATGACGTAATTGTTTGACTACAAATTGGTTGACGACAACGGGGAATCAGAAATTTTTATAGTAAAATAATAGAAGACAATTAACAATCGCTGTACGCTGCTGGGCTGTATAGAGGCTCATAATAATTTCTAAAGCCCTTACATCATTTCTGAGAAATAAAAAAATCCACTGATTTCAAATGAGACTATTAATTATGCGTCATCTGTATGAGGTGTGGGTACCTTTAAGACGACAAGAAGAACATCGAAGCAGAGTGTCAACTGGAAAATGACGTGGGTGCTGACAGACGTAAGGGTTTGAACAAAAGTTCACATAAAATGATACTTGCAGTCACGAACAATTACATAAAGTCTGAAATTGCCTGCTCCAATTGTTAACTCAACTGCACAGGATGCATCAAGTCGTGAGACAGCGTTATAACACAGGGTGTTCTTAAAGTAGCTCAACTTTCCACTCGGGGTGATTTGGTATTACAACTTCGTCACCAATTTCGAAATTCATCTGCAACTGGCTTTGATTTTGCCAGTAAATTTCAATAACCGTATTTCAGAAAACACGCGAATGTTTGTTAGTTTTTTTTAAGGTTTTCACGGCGGTGGGTCCGAAGACGGCAATCTTCTGGGTTGCAGCGCCGTGTATTCTGACGTCACATCTTAGGAACGAGAAGAAAGTAACAGTGCTTTGTTTTCCTTTTAACAATTTGTTGGTCACCTTGTAGCTACACGATACGATCTGATAGAGTCAAATTGTATGTTGGTTACGTCAGACCCCGGTCCGCGTAATTAACCACTCACTTCCTGTAGTCTAAGTAATTACACTGCAATTAGGATCCGAAAATAAATTTACTTTTTCTTTGTTACTACGTTAAAACCTAGAATTTGTAAACTATCATTGAAGTCAGTGAAAACCTATTATCTATAATCGGCAAAGCATTCTTTCAGAGCGTTTGACCGCATAAGACCCTTCATTGTGGTTTACACTTTAATAATATCAGCGTATCCAATGGTATCACGTGCCGTATTTCTCAATTCTATTGTCGTATTTCGTAATTATTCTTGATTGTCTAAAGACTATTGGAAAAGGAACTTTCTCGTCATATAGACTTCTCTTTCAATAAGCCATTAAAAGTTTTTGAACAACGAAAATCGAATAACCTTAAGAACAATGCTATATTTTTATCTCTTGTTTCAGAATGATATACAGACCAGCTTGGAGATTATTACTTATTAAAAAACGTGAAGTTAGACGTTTTATGATGTGCGAAATTCGGCGTCTTACCCAGAAAGAACAATGTCGAATGAGGGCGTCTTTATTGAAAAAAATGCCACCATCTCAAACCGTGAAGATGGAGGCAGTATGTTCCTCCAACATTATTAAACACTGACAGCTTCACCGCCTTGAGAACCTCAGATCCAGGTTCTTTTACAGATCCCTGAAGTTCACTACCGTGTTCACAACAGCCAACCACTAAACCGTATTCGGAGCCAGTTTAATCCAATTCACACCCATGCATCCCATTTCCATAAATACATCTCAGTTCTACTGATCTCCTAACCTGCGGCAAATCTTAAACCCATTTCTCACGTCATGCATGCTACATGTCCCGCTGTTCACATCGGTGGCCGAAGTCGAGTGGTTAGCACTCCCGCTCCGTACTAGGGAGGTCCACAGTTCGCAAGAAGTCCGGCTTGCGGTTTCCGTGGTTTTCCTCTACCTTTCCAAGCAAATTCCAAAAATGTTGTTTTAAATTAAGCCACGATCACTTCCTTCCATATCCTCTCCGATTCATTATCAAACAATAATCGTAAAATTCGATGGTTTATAGTGAGTTACTGACAGCGACGTAAAAATTAAACGTAAGTAAAATAGGACTTCAAAGGTAAGCTTTTCGATTGAAGCTCAGATTGATCAGTACGAAAATAATTATATGTCTAATTATAGTTTTCTCCATCATTCCATTGCTTTGTGTCTCTTAGGTCCAAATACCCTCCTTACTAGTTTATCCTCAGTCACAAATTCACGCCCGTGATATTTCTCTCCCTAAGCCTCGCACCTAACAGTGGTAACAAAACACAACAGAGCAGATTCGCGGTGCCTGCAAAGTGTGTTACGCCTTGCCTTGCCGCAACTTTCACTACGCCTGACTACGTGAACGGGGTCCGTCCATCTCTCGTCCAATGATTTATCGTTGTTTACCAAGCCACGATCTTGACCCGCAATCCAAATTATGCAAAAATATGTCGCAACTAGAGACAACTGAAAACAAGCAACAGAGGTCAGCACGATTGACCAGAGCTCGTAGTTGTCATTTACAGTACCTCATCAAACAATCTCGATGCCTGATTAGAAAACTCTGTACGCCCTAGTTTACGTGGCATAAGACGTGGACCCCGAGAGCCTTGATTCCTTACACTAATAACACTATAAACTGATTACTCAAATCTGAGCGGTCACCAGAGGTTCTACATGGCGTCGTAGTCAGTTGACTACCACAAACCCATCACCAGTCACGGCCGTGGTTCGCATTCTAGAGGTCCTGTGTTTGTTTACAGCGTTCAGGAGGATTTTACTGACTGAACGAGATTTCAGACAAAGATTTTGATTTTGGTATTCAAGTTTGTGACGCTGTGTGATCTTGTAGATGGTTACCACGGTTTTTTTATCCTCAAAATGGAAGCTGTTATGCCCTCTGAAACGTCGATCAATATCAGAATAGACGATGCTTCATCTCAGAAGACATCCATCATGTTTCTTTCACTCTTTATTTTATACATTCTACTGCAGTACACCACGTTTAGTTGATATTTATTTTATCTCAGAAACCTGAACTTTGTACGTACACGTTTTTCTTTTATTATACAGAGTGTCCCAAATAAGTTGAAACCCGCTACGACAACATGTCTCAGCAACAGGGGGTGCGAACTGCCGAGAAATGAGTTTGTCACAACGCGGAACATAGCCATCGCATGCTACTAGGTCGGTTCCGAGCTACGTGGGACACCCTGTATAAAACGCTGAAACTGTCAAAACCTTACATAATTTGGTGTCCGCTCTCTTTCAACGTTCTGGGAATTGATCCACGTTTCGCCTATCACAGTGACATCCACAGGCGGAGCTTTCTGACTGAACATAATTTAAAAATACGTCGATTTATACGAATTTAAGACACCACGTTCAAATTCAGGCTAAATCCACTTTTCATTCTTAATAAAGAGAAAGAAAGTACGCCACTGACTACTCAGTAAAACTTTCATCTCTTCCCACTGCTAACTTTCTTCACATCATTTAACCTTAACCTTTACGAGCCTACACGTAAAGTACATTAGTGTTCACACAATCGAAAATAATGTTCACAGACACTTTCATCTGAGCCCGGGGGGGAGGGGTCCCCCCTCCATGCTTCGTTTGTGCGTGTATGAACAAGTTCTACCACGCATCTCCCAGCAATTCACACGCACGTGATGACAAACTTGTGTTATCATGGGGGCACACGGGCCAGAGTGACTCCAAAGAGGAGGTCACAGGTGGAATTTTGGCGTAAGGCGTACAAAATAAATACCAAGATTATAACATTACATAATACAATTGCTCAATGGGATTCTTCTTACAGGCTCTGTTTTAGTGTGGAGGTTCGCGACTTTAATCCACCTCTCGTCAACGAAGTTTCCATGACGACAAGTAAAAATGTTCTTTCTGACGGAATGCGCATTAAAAATAATTATATTACGATAAAGAGATCAAGTTTTATGACTGTGTAGTATTTAGTTGTAGAATTTGGCACGAAGACAAAAAGTTTTTTTTAGAAATCGCATTTACTAAAGGCGATTTCTAAAAAAAAAGTGATGTGGGTAAATCATAAAAATGAGTACATCCTCAAAAGCTCCTTAAAACAGTTTCAGCAAGAAATTTGTACATAACTTCATCTTTCGTCTTGTTTGAATATCTAAGATATTTTAAGCCTCACATAATAAAATGTATATACATTTATATTTATCACTCAGAAAATGGATCAAAATGAGCCGCTCGGACACTTATGAAAAATGTTGGCGTAACGTATTGAAATATATTAAAAATAAAGACGGAGGCAGATGTGCGACGAGCTGTCCATTATATGATGACACTCCGCGTAAAGAACGCAAACAAATGACAACCTTCACCTTTTAGTTTAAAAAAATTTAAAGGCGAATGTTGAGAACTTTACATTCTGCAAAATTATGTCTTTCTACTGAACCATAACAAAACCACGATAAAGAGAATGTCTGATAAATGAGAGAGCACGTAGTCGTGTGCTTACTGCAGCGGAAAAAATGCACAGGCAACAAGAAAATTCTCAAGATACTTGTCATGACAAGGAACGAAGAACGAGCCGTGTTTAACAACATTTTACCAGTTGCCTTGTTTTCTGTCTGCGTGAAGGAGCCAATAATTTAATTCCCTTTTACATCAATTTTAATATCAGACTATGTTATGTTATGTTATGGCTGTTACAATTATCAATTAAGGAGTTACAAAGAATGTTATTACACATGAAACATCGAGAATTTGAAAGGCTCCTTGTAACTGCGTAATTCTATTTTGGAGTGTTTATTAAATTTAGCAACCTTTCTTTAGACCAGTGGTATTCAATCTTTTTTGTTCGCGTACCCCCAGACATAATTTCTCTTCAACTTTATACCCCTAAAGTTGTTGGCGTATAATTCAAGTTATACGTAGTATATAATCTACATCTAAAATAAATTAAATAAATTACATTACTGATTATTCAGTGTTTATCATAAAATAATATATGTTTTTAAATTTCACATACCCCCTAAGATGTCTTCGCGTACTCCCGGGGGTAAGCGTACCCAAGGTTGAATACCACTGCTTTAGACCACTATGAATCGAACGAATAAAATTACTGACACAAAATTAAACTGTACAAAACAATAATTTTAAATTTTCGTCTATAGATATGGAAATTGGTCGTTCATATTAATCCTTTGAGTTTCGAAGTTTCAATAAAGATGGTTTTCGCCGTTTGTCGACGTTTCAGTGGAATATACCGTCCTACAGCTCTGAAGATGGATGTAGTGTGATCTGCCTACAAGTCCACAAGGCTTTACAACCCAGAAGGGGCCGTTGACGTGTCGACTGACATGTAACGTGTTCTCTGTTACCTGCAGAGGATTCGGTTCACATATACCATTACGTCATTTGTTGGCGAGCTCCACTGTGCTGGATAGTGGCAAGACGCTCATCGTGTGGGTAATGTGACCGCGAATGGCCGCTAGTTGTGGTGCAGAGAGAGTTTAAGACTCGCTGAAGAACGTGTTCTTACAGCCAGACGATGCAGTCCGCTGTCTAAATAATACCAAGTTACACACTCCTCGAATGCAGGTCAGGATCTACTGACTAATCAACTAGCTAGCTAACTACGTGGTGGAAAGTCCTTCTTGAAATGCTGACAGCCGCCTTTTTGGTATTAAAGAACGCTATCTCGGTGGTTAGCACACCAGATTCGTATTCGGGAGCTCCCGGGTTTAATATCTCAACCAGGATACCGACTATCCTATCTAAGGCTTTTCTTGGATTTACTCAGTCCCTCCAACCAAATGGAAAGATAGTATCTTGATTAAGGCCACATCGGTTCCTTCCATATCCTTTCCAATTCATTATTCGCTAATCATCGTAATATTCGACGCCATACAGTATGAGCTAATAACAACGTTGTTAAATTAACCGATTAATTATATAATTTATCTTCTTTAGATGAGTTTCTAAACATTCTCTTCCTTCCGATAGGTCGTTCTGGTCTATCAAATTTGTAGGTCAACGCTACACACGTCATGTCATCCCACAAAGGATGTCGCCCTCAAATGACCCTTTGACAATGGTTAAACCGAATATCCAGATGCAAATCTCAGAACTCCTGTAAAGTATTCTGTAGGTTCTGCGTTCGACCTCGGACACTTACATCGACAAGCTTTACACCGTTTACCTCAGTACTCCTGGGCAAGTGATATATGAAAACATCACAGCTTTTGTAATTAACCGATCCCAATTAATTATCTTAAGGCGATCGACAGAAAAGATAGCAGGGCACAGTGTTGGACGCTTCTGCGCTACTGTCGAGTTTCCTCGTGAGCCATTCAGTTACAAGAGAGCAGGTGTATAAAGTATTGAGTTGGTTAAACGTGAAACAGGCGCCATTTGTGCGTAAATGCACGTTTGGTTACGCACTATCCGGTAAACAAGATGGCCACACGTCCCTACAGCAGTGCCATTTTCCGAGTCGAATCTCAAAGTACCTGTGTGTAGGAATGTTTGCTGACTTCTGACCCACAGACACACACATTTATTCCCCTCTAGTATGACCCAAGTTGCTATGATACGCGATTTGTACCCGTAGACGATAATTGAAGCTACTTTTAATGTGTGAAGATGTTGGCATGCCTGAAGGGACATCGCATGAGGAGGATTAAGCTTCATGTAACACGGGTGGAGAAGTGACTTCTCCACAGAGGTCGTCTTACATCAGAAATGTAATGTTCTAATATCACGCGCATACAGATCTTGGTTTTTTTTTTCGAAATACATTGAAATGCAAGAACTTATGTGAAGCTTTCTCTTCGCCTAGGGAAAAAAGACGTATGGTCACGTGGAGCCCAAGATCAACGCATTATCCATCTCGACTACAAGCGTACACTACTGCAAGAAATTACATTTTATCGGTAACTTCTATTTGCGTACGTATTTAATTTCCTAGAACAGTCAGAATATTATAATTTGAACTAACATTTACCATCATTAGCCACTGATTTATCGGTAAATTAATGCCTTATAAAAATAAGCTTTGCAAGAAGAAATATGGGTAATTAATAAAGTTATATACAAGGTGTTCCTTCAGTCCGCGGCCATATTGGAACTGCTATTTGGCAGAACACAGAAAAATGTAAAGAGGGAAATGTCACAAATTATGTTCCCATACCCAAATGCTGGGTATTTTTTACACTCTTTATATAATCGGTGGTAAGAAGACCCTCAGATGTTGGCACATTCACACAACAGTGTTTCCAGAGAAGAAAGAGGCGGTAATGAAGGAGAGACAGGTTCTACAGAAAATTCTGGAGACATACGGCTCTTTGTCATGTCAACGTGGCGACACCGCAGGAACGTTTTAATATTGTTAAGTTTGAGACTGGAAACAAACGATTCGCAACAAAGTTTGACTTCTTACAGTTTTTTCCGTCTTTGCTAAACTTGTTCTCATGTGACCTTGAACTTATGGGACACGCTGTATAATGAAGAATGAAACTAGAAAAAAATTAGACAATGTGGAGGCCAGCACGAAGAGATTTTTAGACGCTAAAGTCGGCATTTACAGTAAGTGAAAATAAATTAGCAGCTTGTAACAAAACACAGTGAAATAAGACACCAATTCAGATTCTCGGTTTCAAAAACTCAATTTTTTTTAAGATATTTTTCTTCGTCGGTTAATGTGGCGGTGGCAAAGGAACTACAAATAACAAGTCAACCGATTAACCACAAAGATCCTCATTCTACACAATTCGCGACAATTCGCTACTGAAGCCGGATCAGAATACTGTGTCCGATATTTCGATACGGTGCATCGATACATCGTTCAGCCCTGTCTAATGTTATTGGTTACGGTAATAGGAAGAGTAAAAGCTGCAGACACAAGCATCTCGTCTTGTAGAAAGTCGCCCAGACACATACGTACTTACATACACACGTACGTACTTAGTTACTTACAAACGTACTTACTTACTTACATACATACAAACATACTCGTGTGTGTGTGTGTTGTCTCCAGGACAGACCACTACAGACCATCAGAATCTTCGTGTGTTCAGAAGGCTCCTTCACACGACAGGTACAATTATTACAATAAGAAAATGGGGAAACTGTTGTACGACGCGCCCGAAGCGGACTTCGTGGTCACCCCGTGTAAGAGACACAGAAGGCAAGAAAGGACTCACCTCTTTCCGGACGCCGGGGAAGATGACGAGAAAGGCCAGGAAGACGGTGAAGAAGACGAGGTACAGTGTGAGGGTGTGCACGTCCCCCGTGACAGGCGTTCGGTTGTTGTAGCTGTACAGGGTGGGGCCGCCATCGTTTCTGAACGCGTCGAACCAGCCCTTCATGACGGCGTCACCCCACTGAAACAGCCATCGAGAGACGTCAACACCTCCGCTACACAAATTCATAAACAACGATAAAAAAACATCGTGTAACAGAAACGTATAACAACCGCCATCTTGATCTTCAAATGGCGTCGGACTTTCGTGGTGATAAGCTAATCAATCATCTTCGTCGAATTCCTTGATAAGCGTGGGGATAATTCGACGCGTGTAACAATAGCAGGCTTTAAAATTCAGCCTCCGACAGCCACATTGATGCTCGCCATGATTCTGAAATAAAACAGCAGAGAATCGCCGGTAAGCGCTGCTTCCTGCATGGTGTGATGCATAAACACAGGCGCTTCTTAAATTTTCTTTTTTGTAGTATCTGTGCCTAAAGAACTTCACCACTCGTATTTGCCGCTTATAACATCCGTAAAGCGAAAAATACATTGTATCGAGAATTTTTTTGTTTTGTTTAATTCTACAAATACGATGGCACGGACAGGGTGGGGTCGGACAACGATTTGCTACCCGGCAGCCCCCCCCCCCACCTACCCGTGACGAAATATAATGAAAACGAATAAATCAGAATAAAATGGGCGAGGAAGATAAAGTAAGGAGTTTGTAACGCCCTGTTGGTTATGGAATTGTGACCCTAACGAAATGTTTTCTGTTATGCTGCATGAGCAGCGTGCCAACATAACAAAATATTCGTGCTGAAGAAAAAATGAGATCGTGTCTGACCCCGAGTTTTAGAAAGGGTCGCTCGATCGCTCACTCCTTTGGTTCAGTGATTTTATTGTGACGGGGGCGTGCGATTTCTGCCCCCCCTTTTTTTTTTTGTCAACGACAGTTCCTGACAATTGTTGGGTACCTGGGAATAATATCGGCGTCTTCAAGCGAGGACGGACCGGCGACATTCATTATCCATACAGACATGAGTTCTCTCGAGCTGATAACCACTTTCTTTCTTTTTTTCTTTCTCTTTTTTTTTTTTTTTGGGGGGGGGTAAAATTGAAAAAGGCCACAAACGACAGGAAAGAAATAATTACAACTCTGTCGAACATGACCAAAACACGATACTAATAACCCGAGCTACCGCTGATGATCGTATGATCGCTCCATCGCCATTTGATATATCAATAAAGTGAAAAATTAAAGCCATGTAGGCGCTCAGGGGGAGAGATATAGCTCATAGTCATTCTCAACCTCAGCTCTAGATTGGGATGAGTGATCAGCTTAACGCTCCGGCCGTGTTTTACCCCTGTACCCACTGGAGAGGAGGCTAGATGGACCAAGACAAATTCTCTGCCCCTGTCGGACATCGAACCCCGTTCGTTTAGTCCGTGATTACATCACTTCCCAAATGAGGAGCTCAATAAATTTTATTACTTATCACTATTATTAAGATGATCAGATGAAGGAAGATGAGATAGGTGGGACATTTAGCGCGCATGAGATAATAAATGTGAGCAAAATCTTAGTTGGGAAGCCTAAAGGGAAGATAACACTTGAAGATAAGAGGGTATATGGGAGGATAATATTAAAATTTGTATTAGTGTAATAGATATGGACAGCGTGGATTGGATTAATCCGAATCCATAAAAGGCGGTGATTTCATGACTAGATGAGCATAAATTAGCTTCTGAAGTAGGTCTCTGCTGCTGGGAACATTACCTACGTATTCCTCCTCGACGTACGCCGAATATTATAGCATTGAACGAGCGGTAACTGTTATTCGTACGCGTCCTTGGTGCCGCGTGCTTACGCCACTGCGTATATTTACGCACTGAGTGCAGAACATGGCAACGCCATTACGACCGATGCAGCGACCTCGTTCCGTGCGAGGCAGGCGACGGGGACGTCCTAACTGAAGGGTGACATACCTCGAATTCAGTTCAAGGTCGTCCTGATTGCGGGGTAATCGCTCCAGCGATGCGAAATGCGTTTCTGTTTACCAACATTGCGGTCAGTGACAATGGCTGATTCATCGCACCAAACCATTTTGGGTACTCCCCACTCTCTGAGGCATATTAATGCCCGACGTTTCGGGAACTTCGCTCTACTCCTCTCTTCAGGTGATTTATTTACGCTACTGCTGTAATAGAACCTGGGGCCTCACGAATATCGACAAAAAATCTCATAGAACATACTTCCTCCTTCTTCAAGGATGAAGCCCTGGAGGCATTATGTTCGTCTAGAACGTTGGTATCCACGTATAGGTCCTCACGACGTCTCGTCCCAGGAGATCACCATCGACTTATGATCCAGAAACTGTAAGCGTCCAGCCTGTGTCGTCTAATACTGAGAGACAAATTGGAATGGCGAAAAAATTACGGTTTCTAAGACATTTCTACTTGCGAGTGAAATCGACGTGAAAGTTTCGGATCCAAGAAACAAAAGTAGTTTATGTTGCAACGATCTGGACATTTGCCAAACGATTCAGATGGTCGCCATGGTAGCACACCCATTACGGAGGATATGGAACATAAATATCTTATTTTGCAGAATAACTGAAATGCAAAGCGTGGCCCAAGTCAGAACTTTGCACCGTACGAGTAGGAAACGCTCAGTGAAATTCAGCGTCCAATGGATCTTTCTAATTTTTCTTCCCTTCCGCCATCTCATTCCTTTATCCTCCTGTATTTCCTTTACCTCCACTTCAACTCTAACGAATAGACGTGCTACGCTATTTAAAACTTTTCATCACCAGTTTAAGAGTACGTCTAAATGCTTCTGGATGTTAGCAGCACTTCCAAAATCAAACATTCATCCGTGCTACATGTCCCATCCATTCAATCCTCCGTGATTTAATCACCCTAATATTTGACGAAGATCACAAATTATGGTAAATATTTGTCGTGGAATTTCGTTCGTCAAATATTAAACTATCCTCAGTACCGTCTTCTCAGGCACCCTCAATCTGCCAGACCAAGCTTCACGCACATATGAAACAGAATAAATTATTGTGAACTGATTATTCCAACCAATGAGGCAGTGGTAATTCCTCTGTACCGAAACCTGAAGTGACCTAAAACAACAACACTTCACCTTCCGCATTTCTCAGTCGCCCCGGGGCGAATGGGCGATGAAAGCCGGGGGAATCGCGAGCCATTCGGAACAGAGACGGATAGAAAGACTGAAGAACGCGCAAACAGCATTCCATCGAGATGAGTAGCGATCAGCAAGAATCCTGCATTAACCTATAAAGCCGGAATTAATCTGAATAACATTTAAGAATTCAGACCGTACCGCGAAGAAAACACAACTCTTCACCATTACAAAAATCAACTGGCAAACGGTGTTTGAAAAAAAAATCTTCATTTACCGTGAGAATCATATGAAACCCATAACTACAAAACGTAGACTTATTGGGTGTTACATCAGCTGGTATATATAATTACCACTCGACTTTATACAATTAAACTGTAATCTTCTTTATAGGGATAAGTTACCAACTGGTCTGGACACGTAGTCACCACGTTCAGGTATTTATTCCAATTGAAGTTCTTGGTCCCCTAAACACGCTAAGCCTTTATTACGTAAAACTGACTTAATCGTCAGTGTGGAAATAAATATGCGCATCAAAGGCGTTATCCAAGCTCCACCAACGTTCCTGCCATCTACACGAACTCTGATCTATTTATAATGACAGCAGACATTAATTTTGCGTGAAGAAAAACTCACTTTGCCCGTTTTTGTTATATATATATATATTTTTCTCTAAAGTGTTGGCAATATTGAAACGTTGGTTCACGATTCACTACGCCTAACATCAACGTCTGAGTCACTCATGACGAACAACGATTCGCGTATCGCAGTAAAAGTGAAAAGCTTGTAGTGGCATGTCGGTCTGCAGTAGAGAGTAATGAATGTTTCCTCACGTCCGGCCAGTGTCCACATCACACATAGGCATTCATTTCCGGTCCGTGACTTGCACGCATGCGTACAGACACATTAGAATGTCCGTTGTCTCCCTCAATCACTTTCTATATCAACAGGACTTGGTGTAAACAGAATGCCACCAGAGGTCACCCTTCCTTCAACTTCTCAAAAGCCTGCCAAATTTGTTACGGTAACTTTTATAGTTGCGTTAAGTATTACCATGGCAACCCAGCGTAATACCAAACCAAGTGACGGCGAAGACTGGTAATCAGCGTTGGACAAGGAAAATTTGAACCCAGATTGTCAATAAATATAGCGACAACTTGAGGCGAAACTTTCTTTCTGCGCGTTAAAAATACACGGTAACCAGGCCTTAATGTTTACCTTCGGAAAACTTTCAAGTAACGAAAATCTCTACCAGCAGACATTGTCAGAACCAAATCTTTGTGTACATACGAGGTGCGATCGGAAAGTTTCAAGACTGTGTCAATAGAGGGCGAACCGGATGTAGTACAAGCTTCTGCCGCTAGGGGGTGCAGCCTACATTCATAGTGAATAAGTGTGCCAGCCGGCATCATCGAATTAGCATTTGTTTCTTAGTTACGGGCGTTTTGGTAGTGCATTACACCGACCCTCCTGCGATTTCGGAATGGCGTGTGCATCAAATTTTGCCAAAGACTCGCCAAAACGGCTACGGAAACCTATGAAATGCTAAAGCAAGCATTTGGGGAAATACTTCGAAATGGGTCGTGCACAAACTTTTGTGTGGCATTCACGTTTTAAAAAGGGCCGAACCCCTGTCGATGATGACGAGCATTCTGGACGACCATCTTCGAGCACAACGCCCGAAAATGTTACCAAGATTCGGCAGGCCATTCACGAAGATCGACGTCGTACCATCAACGACTTGTGCGACATTGTTGGGATAGACTATGGGACCTGTCAGCTGATTCTAAAGGAAGAACTCCACATGCGACGCATCAAGACAACGCGCCAGCGCACACCGCCCTCAAAGTTCGGCAGTTTTTGGCCTCAAACACCATGGCCGTCATCCCGCACCCTCCTTATTCGCCGTGTGACTTCTTCCTCTTCCCAAAGATGAAAATTCAGCTAAAGGGAAGGAGATTTGAGACGATAGAAGAGATTCAGGCAGAATCGCAGATGGTGCTTGACAGGCTGACAAAGAAAGATTTCCAGGGATGCTTCCAGGCTTGGCAGCGGCGCTGGGATCGTTGTGTTCACTCCCAGGGGAACTACTTCGAGGGTGATGGATGAATGTAATACCTGAGATAAGTGTACGGGTTGTTATACGCGCAGTCTGGAAACCTTTCGATCGCACCTCGTATATACCTCCACTGTTCCACACGTCCTCGTGAAGATATTATATTCCTGTGGTTTGTTTATTCGTACTTACAAGCATTGTGAAGTGTTTCTTCTAGTACGTTATCTGACAAAAATAAAATTCTGGCGAATGCGAGGTAATTATCGCACTATGCCTACATTTGCTAACTTATTTACGCGTTACTGTGATACTAAATGACAAATTGGGTCCGTCACCTTGCTTTAAACTGGCAATTTCTGCTAAAGCGTCATAAAGACATGAAATCATTTAAAGGAGTGTCACAATTCCTCCTAGAACTACTTGTTCGTGGACTACAGTACGTTCAAAGAAAGTAGGAAAATCTCGGAAAAACAAATTACTAGTAGACAGACCTTTTGACACGCAAGTGCTACTTGTCTGAGGTGGGGAACAACACTGTCTACGCTCAGAAATGTTTTACGACGACAAACCTGTCAAAATACACTACTTTTACTACGACAAATACACACAGGGGAACGGTACATAATGCAACAATCTCGCCAAACACTTTGAAGGCAAGAACCTCAAAGAAGATTTCCGGCCCGACGTTTAATAGAGCCTGAGTGTTCATGCTCGTACGACGTTCACAAAATCTCGCCAGTCGTCCCTAACATGAGTCACTTACATTCAGAAAACACGTAAGGGACGTTCTGTGCCTTTAGCAGTGCCCACAAATCACGTAACACACTGTTACTTCTGTATGGTGCCTCCTATTCGAAAAGGGGTGACGATGAATATAAAGTGGACAGTGACGTAGCCAAATATACCATCTGCAATTCGCCCCGCCCCCTCACGGTGAACTACTACCTATTCCTGAACCACCCGAAAGTCCTTCTGTAGACTCTGATGAAGATGAAGACAGTGATGACGAACACGTACAGCAGCCGTCTACGTCAGGAAATTCACCATTTTGTACAAACCTCTATCATTCTGAACCACATAAGATCACAGAGAGTGAGCTTAATGACCTCATCAGGGATCTCGAACTGCCGAAGGATAAGGCAGAGCTTTTGGCCTCGACGCTACAAGAGTGTAATCTTCTAGGTCACTCTGTGAAAGTGACAACATTTCGTACTCGAAATAAAGACTGTGATAAATTCTCTCAAACAGAAGGCGAACTCATTGACTTCTTCTGGAAAACTGTGGTGCAACGTGTCATTGAAGAAACATTTCTTGCACTCACACCCGGATTTCTTCCCGTCAAACATGGTGAGGGCTTCCATCAAAACGGAGCAAAGATACAAAAGGAAATGGAGTGCCGCCATGTTATCTGATTATTGTCGGATGGTGAAAAGGGGTGCTCCACCAGCTAAATACAAGCAAGAGGCACCTTATTTGACAAACGTATGTTCGTAATTATAACTCGGGTTCGATTCTCGGCGGTGCCCGAATTTATAACTTGTGTTGGGCAAGGCCGTGAGTTTTCCTCCGGGGGCTTCCCCGGTTTCTCCGTGGCATCCCAACAATTACTCCATTCACACACAGAAGAAGGCAATGGCAAACCACTTCTGGATCATCTGCCAAGAACGTATATGAACAGGTCCCAGTCCGAGAAAAGGATGGAAGGATCCTGTTCATATGGACCTGTCCTCAGACAGAACACTAAATAAATAAAAATAAATACCATATAACTAAAAAATATAAATATAACAAACTATTTTTTATACGAAAACAAGTGCCAATCTGCCAATTTGAACACTATTTCCGTGTTTAGCACCCCAAAATCTATAAAGTAAACTTACTTTCATGCCCATAACAAGAAATGACCCAAAATTTGTTGCACAGTGTTATTTCCCTAAACAGCTTTAAAGAACTGATTGTTGTCATGGAAACGTATATTGTGTCTCTGAGGTAAAGAACACATTTTTCCAAACATCATTCAGACGAATTTGGGTTACGTAGGGTCCAGCATTGTTGCGCTGACAATTAAAGGCTCGTATCGGCAACTCGTGTGACGCGTACCTGACACATTCGAATATTTGCAAGTGGCAATGCAATTCTTTGTTTTAAATGGACCGGAACATTTCCGGCTCGGTTAAAGAAATGTCAGTGTGTTTCTTTTTTGACAGGTCTATACATCATCGCTCTGTTGGAACCCACTGCATTCTACCTTACACATTAAGCAAGCGGGCACTGGTCAGCTCTCTCCTCGCCTTTAACGCGGAGTTTAACTCGTGCATAGTCTTCAATCTCTGGACTGTCGCTGAGGCGGACGGAACTGGTTCTGCAGTTGCGAGTGGTCGGTCCCTTGCCTCGTTCACGAGACACCGCCTCTGAGTCAACGTGAATTCCCGCAAATTTGTCATACATCCGCATTAACACCTAGGTTTCTATGACAGCGTCTACTTTTCGAGTTTCCTGAATAAAATCTCGTAAGAACTACCGATAAAGCTTCTATCATAGAGCGCAAGTCCTGTACGGTCTATTTTATCAAGCAAATGTTTCCACATCAAGAATTCGGATGGAAATAAAACTGGTTTCGTTGAAATAATTGTCTTTTCAACAATAGAGAGCTGATCGTGCAGAATTTTACAAAAAAAAACAGTCAACTGTCTCCAAGCACATTCAAGTAAACCGGAAGCAAAAGTCTGACACAATACGACAACAATGGTCGAATTTCAATTGTCAATTCAATTCAATTCAATTCTGGTTATAATGTTCCAAGAATACAGAGCGCGCTGCTGGTATATAGAGACTGCTTCTTCCTACTTCCACACGTCTTGTTTCTCTCCAGTTACGCCAAACAATCGACGGTGCTACAAAACATTTCCGTTACAATTAAACTAGCGATCATTTCGTAACTTTATGTAGAGATCTTGTTACGATAAGTCTTGTTAACTCCTTGTCTCTCTTTAATGCAAATTTTAATTACTTCTGGTGCAAAAAATAAAAACACGGCTTACTAGATGCTTTCAAGTTGTGTAGAAAATCTCAAAGTCACTGCTTCTAACGCCCTCTCGGTCGAGATTTCAGGTTCTCAAGGCGGCAAGTGCAGAAAACACTCTTCTGGGAAGTTGTACCGCGAAGAAAACACTACTCTTCACCATTACGAAGATCAACTGGTTAACGCTGTTTAAGAAATGATCGCTGTTTGCAGGGAGAATCATAGTTCGTCTGATTAATATTTAAGAATTCAGTCCGTACCGCGAAGAAAACACAACTCTTCACCATTGCAAAGATCAATTGGTTAACGCTGTTTAAGGAAATAATCGCTGTTTATTCTGAGAATCATAGTTCGTCTGAACAATATTTAAAAACTCAGTCCGTACCGCGAAGAAAACACGACACTACACCATTACAAAGATCAACTGGTTAACGCTGTTTAAGGAAATGATCGCCGTTTGTTCTCAGAATCATATTGAAACCGATAAAAATACTCTGTGAGAAAAATACAAAGTTCTTAATGGTTTTATATTGCCAACTTACCAAAACAAGAGTTGAAAGGGAAAGTAAAGTATCCCGAAGTGTTCCCGAAGCCACGAGTCTCGTCTGAACTCAGTAGCACTCAATGCTCTGTGGTCAGAGATCACACGAACACTGAAGGATGCAACACATTTTGAACCCAACTGGCGTCCCATTGCGGGAGTATCGACTGCCTCCAGGCAAGGTTACTGACAGACAGACAGACAGACGCCTTCAGCTGTGTGGAGGGAACGTCCATGCGCTCAGGGTTAAAGCGCTCATACTATCACGTTGCGTTAATAGAAGGTCCTTTGATTATACGAGTCGAGAGCTATTAACTAGCTTTCAGGGTTACAGCGTTTCCTTATAAGATCACTTACGTTGGTCAATGAAAAATACAAGGTAAATCTTTCGAGGTAAACCTCCACAGGGAAGTAAGATTTAGATGCAAAATTTTATACGAAAATCTCTTTGGGAGAAGCCACTTCGTAGACTGGAAGAAAGGGGAGTGGTTAGAACTCCTACTTTGTATCTGGATGCTACAAATTACAGAATTCACTTTCGTTTGTAAGATTACGTCGGGCGCATTCTGGTTCATCAAAAGACAGCAAAATTATTTCACATCTCGTTTCTTTATGTTGCTTAATTACCTTTCAAAACAAATTCCTGCACTGTTTATTTAATAACCTCTTCTTAATATTGTAATGTCTGGAGATATGATGCTCGCAAAGTGTCTGACTGCAGCAAATCAGCTTTCAAAACTGAACTGAAAAAAGTCAGATACAGAAATTTCCACTGTATACTTTGTGCATTCGGTCATTTTGACACGCCTACCAACCCTGAAATATTACGTAGCTTTCCTACAGTCGCCTTTCCTTGTACAGGGCACAGTACGCCTACACTGCAAGACTATGACTCTTCACATCCGCCTATTTTATGACAGACACGGATCGGACAGTCCAAACCAGTAAGTTCTAAAATAACACAACAACCAAAGTGATTAGTTATGTGGCGAAAACCGGAATTATTCGTATTGCTAAGCAACAGCGCCATTTTGTTTATATACCAGAGACTTCAATGCTAGATAACCATTGCATTTTGTCAGACTACACAGAGTGGTCACAAAGCCCCTTTTAAACCGCCGCTGACAAATCATTAACATATAAAACAGCCATCATGGACTGTATTTATGATATTTAGAGCTAAAAGTTGAGGAAAATGTCTTCAAAACGAGAAAAACTGATAATACAGTGTAAGGAAAAATGGAGGACAACCTACGGATACGCTGAAATGTGACTGGAAAGGGGCTTTATGGACACTCTGTAGACTACTTGCCCTTAGTGTAGTACACGCTGGGTCTCTGATGTTACTCGTACGTTGGGTTTACCAGTGTTACGTAATGATTACTCATCACGTATTATCAGAGACCGCCTACGTGAAGCTGCCTCTCGCCACCTGTCGGAATACTATCTTTTATTAGGCCATGAACGCATCCTTCCATATCCCGTCCAATTCATTTGACTTTTAGGATCATGACTCGTGGGCAAACGACCCACAGAAACCTTCACCTCAAGACAGCGTCGATAAAAACGTGAGAACTCAAATAAATTACAAAGAAGAAAAGATAACAGGTATTTTGTCAGAGACGTCCAAAAAATCCAAATTCACCAACGAATAATTAAGAATGTGTAATGGCTGACATTCATAAGAATTTTAACCTTGGCTTCTCTAAAAACAATTAACGCAAGGATAACTTGCCTAACGAAGGCAGTTACGATAGGAGTGCTGCAACAGACGTTACGTGGCCTCCAGAAGGCCAGTCTTAGCCCATTTTCGTCTTAATTCTATACTTGCAGTACAAATGGTACGACGTGCCGCAAATGACTTCAAGAAACACTCTGGCCCCTACACGGCTCTACAACACAGAATAGCCATACCCAAAGTCTTGTATATTTTTAATATTAGCTGGAAATCCAGGAGACTTGACTAAACTCTACACAACTCTAAGAGAAACGTCGAAGTTTAGTTGACGAACGCTGAGAGGTGCAAACACGTCGTGCTAACAGCGGACAGTTTACCTTTTGCTTCTTTCGGCAGAGACGTGACTATGCCAAGGATACGTTCAGGAACTCGATTCACCAGCACTTAACAAGTTCACCAGCCGTCACGTATCCAAGTGGTGATTCGAGACTCCAAAATTACTCCAGTGGGTTTACACCCAAGACGCCTATCACGAGCTCGGCAACTTTCTGACACTTCGGCTTCTCGGCCAGGACGCTGCTACAGGAAGTTACACTTCACTGAATATAACTAGACTTATCAAATCAAGGGCAACAAGATAAGCGGGACACGTAGCACGCATAAGGTCAGAAATGCTCACAAAATATTAGCCTGAAAACGTGAAGGATGAGTCCACTTAGAAAAAACAGTCGTATAGTGGTGGATAATACTAAAATGAATCTTGTAGAAAGTGGAGTGACTGACAAACCCCACGAAGAAAAAACGCAAGAGTAGCCTGTCCCCCGGTCGAGTTCTGACATCCCGACACGATGTCCTGTTGAGACGGATAAATTTAAAAAACAAAATTGTGCGAGGGGTAAAGACAGAAAGGAAACCATTCCTCGTTGAATTTCAACAGGATTCTTACACCAGTTCTGACACAAAGAGCTTAGCAATGCGTCACAACCTTCATCGTGCTTTAACGCGAAACCATCGCGTCATCGAACCAAGGTTCTCGAGTTCAGCGTGGCCATAATTCATATCAGAGCTCACCACACGCCACCTTTCACAAGCAGACGCCTCCACCCCCTCTCCCCTGCAATCATCCTTATTATAAGCCTAACAGAAGTGACTGCAAGAGTGGCGTAAGGTTCGTCCCCCGGTCGTTTTGTGGCTTGCAACGTGGGATCGAGAAATCTCTTGTCCTGACAGCGATTTATTCCCCCAATGCCTCTTGCCTCCTCTCCCCCAAGACAAAAGTACCTTTAGAATACAGCACAGTCGCCTGCTCAAATGTCTATTCATAAGTATGCTCCTATTATACGCTGTTTCAGTTGATAAAAAGTCATTAAATATATCGATAAAAATGCCACATTCGTGTTGCAAAATCTGCTCTTCTCATAGTGGTAACGTTTCAATGTTGTTATATGTTTATTTTTTCAGAAGCTCAGACTATACAGCGTCAAATGAGTGGATGACAGTGAGTAATGAATTGGTAAGGATGTGGAAGGAAGCAGTCGTGGCGTGATTCAAGGTACGATTCCGGCATTTGCCTGGGCTGACGAAAACCACAAAATAGCCAGTCTCCGGGACGACATTTCAACCCGGGACCTCCCGTGTACGAAGCAAGGGTGTTAACCAATCGTTCTGGGTTGTGGCGCCACGAGAAACTTTATGTAAGGCACCGACGTTCGGCGTAATTCTCCGTGTGGATTTTTTGATTGAAGAATGCGATAGTTTGGAACGCGAGGTCCACACTGAGAGACGTGACAGGTGGCAAGGTCTCGAAAGCCTCGCGAGCAATGTGTGTCAGTCTCTCCTGTAACACCGGACCCTCAAGGTTCGCTGCTACGAGCGACAAATGACTTCGTTCACACCCACACGAAAGCGAAACTTTCTCATTACGATATCACATTAACAGCCGCTGTTTACTGCACCAGCAGAAACAGACCTTGTCCTCAGCGAACCCTAAAGTTTCTAGGGTCATTTCTTTGCTCGAACTGCGTACATTTATCGTCTGATCGGCACCCCAAATCTTTACGTAATTTCTCATCTCTGAAAATAATCCCACCGAACGTATTTAGTTTCCACTTGGTATTTAAAGTTTTACCAACATTTGTTGGGTAATTTTAATCTCCACGGCTGTGTTCCCTCCATTCTGACACATACGCAGTGTTCATGTTAAGGGTATAAAGCAGTAATTCAAAATACAATCCCACAACAAGCGTCCCGATGACGTACCTTGTGACGGCGAAACACGATGCCATATTTTGAACATATGAGCCTAGGAATCGACGCTGACAAACCGACGCCGAAAGTGGCGACGCCTACGTCGTGACTCCGACTGATAAGCGATATGGCACATGCTGGCAGACCGACGCCCCGCGTCGAGAACCCAAGCGTCACCGCGACGCAGCAAAAAGACGCTGAATTTAGCTTAGATGATTCTCGTGATGATATCTGACACAAATTCGGAAACAGACGCTGATATTCGTGAGGCCTATCGTCACGACGCCGACTACAAAACGCAAAAGAAGCCAATACAAGCCTCCGGACGCCATGTGCAAAAGGTTGTTCCATACAGACGTCGAGCGTCGGGAAAGAATAGTAGCGACGCCCTCAATTGACGCCATATTTAGCGAAGATCAGCATCGATATTTCATTGAACACTACGTCATAAAACCGTCGCCGAGCGTCGCGACGCCACCAAAGACACCATATTTACCACACGTGATAAAGAGGATAAACAAATTTTTGTCTTTGTTTGGTAGGACACACAATTGTCAATTCAGAATTGCTACCCGGTACTTGACAGATGCACACGTGATCAGCGTAACGGATTAAATTGACGCAAGTAAGTTGGTAAATAGTAGTAAGATCCTAGTTTGTAACCAGTATTAGTCGCAACGACTAAAAATTTGTTTTTTGGAAGTATGCCAAGATATTCGTGTTGTCCATCAAAAATAATGAATGTTATTACATTAACAATGGGACAATTACTTTCGTCTAAAAATGTCCAATTGTTTACAGACAAAATAATTTCGAGTAGTTTCCAAGCGATTTACTTTTATTAAATTGGCAACGTTTTCATGATCTACGCAGACAAATGAATAACAAACAAACGAAAGCCACAGTACACAAAGATTGTGAGGAAAAAGAATATAAAAATATTTATTTTTGTCATTCTAGATTTTCAGACAGTCCCGTATAAATATTACGTTCTCTCTACGCTATTTCAGTTTCTACCTTAAGTCAGTAATGACACTCAGGTCCACCAACCATCACGGTATACCACTAACTCTTGGTGCCCATCTCGTATTGCTTCATCCTAGGGCGTACACAGAAAAAATATCTTAATACATCAAAATTTATTCACGAGTGAATACAATTTTACTCTGCAAGTTTTCATGTTGTCATGGAGACGTGTAAGAAGATTTCTGTCTTCTGGGTTGTTGCGCTGTGTAGTCTGGCCGACGTTTTAGAGGAGCTCACGACGACGGAGGGACGTTTCAAACGTCGGTCAATATACACCGCACTACATGATGCAACATCCCAGAAGGCAGCCACGTTCATATTTTCATTTGTCTGCACGTTTCGACTCCAGCGTGTCATCATCATGCCGCACATACTTCCTTCGATTGACATACATAACACGTGCAATTAAAATATATATAAAAAAAGTAAATATTTGAGGGTTAATTAATCACTATTTGGGAAGCGGTGGAGTAGATTAATTCTGACTTGTCGTGGTCGATTTAAAAACGTTCATCGACTCTGGACGCATATGGAGACGGGGGCAATTGTAATACACACGATTTCCACACACAGAATAACAATAGACGTTTAATAATGTCAAGGTTTTGGAAGTGGGTGGCTGGAAACATACGAAAAAGCTTTGAGGTCGTGCCACTGAGCTACGTTCCTCAATTGACAGGTAAGTAAGTACCTGTTATAAGTTGCAGGCATTCAGACCAGTCGATGGCAATGAATATGCAACAGCATCGTCAAGGTTCCTTTGCTATTATGCTATTATCTTAGTCTGTGCATCTATATTAAGTGCGTAAGTGGGCAGAGAGACATCAGAAAATGACCTCTAGCAACTTTTATTCGAATCATCTTCCGCTGTTCGCTGACCAAGCAGGATAAGATCAGATGCAATTAAACTAAGCTCTTGTGCCAGCTATTAGATTTATGGTCATTTTAATTTCAATGAACAAAAGGTTTCTTGAGAATGCGATAGTCGCTTAGCTGGTCACGAAATTTCCAGCTCTTAATGGAAGCCAAAAGGATATTTCTTTGTTCACGAAATCTAACCATCTACTTTGTACTGAGCGAAATGTATCCGATTCACATTCTGTCTTTTATAAATCTATTTTAAAACTACCCTTTCTTTTATGTCTATATCTGGCAAGTGACTTACGTTTTGGTTTTCCGACGAAAATGTTGTGTGCATTTTGTCATCGTAATAATATCTGGAGGAAATAACAAGGCACGGACCTCCTCATTACGTATTATTATCCATCCTCCTGTCTCTCCAAATAGTTCCAAATCTTGTCTTCAGCAAACACAAAGTTACACACAAAGATGACCGTCCAAATCATCAGACAGCAGTGACCTCTGAAACGTCGGTAAACTTCTATCAGACTACACAACGCTACAACCCAGAAGACGGCCGTCTTCAGACTCAACGCCCTGTTCATTTCCCATATTTTAGACTCAAAAGCGATAAAATTGTTTCCCTTCCAAAAGTTGGCACAACCGACTTGTTGATGCTGTAGACGCAGATCAAGATATCATCAGTACGAGATGACCTCCAGTGTCAAATTGTTCACACCGAATTTTTACGAAAATTAACACCAAAACACGTGTAGTCAATAAGGTTCCAAAGAAGGACATGGATTTCGCGATCGCGGGTCATTAGGTAGGCGTCGTCGCTTGTTATTCTCAACCTTATGCGTTTATACGCGATGTCGTAACCTAACCTAAACTTGGGACTTCAAATTGCACGTGATGACTTCTGCTTAACTGGGTCTGGGGCTTTTGCAACTCACGAATCACATCGTTTCGCCTCAGCGATGCTTTATTCAGTACCGACCCCAAATCACAGTGCAAAAGGCTAATTTGTAAGATTAAATTCACGGACGGTGAACGTTGACAGCGGAGTCACGACACGTAACAGTTCACACAATTCACTGTAACATTAATAGGCCACGAAATTCACGTTCTCTTGTTACGTTTTTTCGAATGGATTTCCGAGCCTCGTAAGAAAACAGTATGTCTTTTGTTTTAGGTTTATGCACTGCACAGTTCAAATCACTATCCAGTCCAAAATAATATGGTTTCCTTTTTATTTCACAACAATTATAATCCTACTAGAGCAAAACGCTCCTTTCGGAGCTCCTTTCTTCTATCAAGGTCATTCGGCAAAAAGAGTGTAAGATCAATATCAACAAATCGACAACAATGGTTACCTATGAAACGTCATCTGTTTACTCGGTATACAATGAAAGGAAGGGGGTTATAACATTTGACCAACCCCCCCCCCCCCCTTTGTTGCGTTTTAAAATCTTGAGTAAGACACTAAACTTCGGGGGGTTAGTTTAGTGTTATTTATACCAACACAACAATGCCGAGTAAACAAATAACGTAACATTGTTTGATGACGTCATTTTATGACGACGACAAATCACAAATTTTTATAGTAGAGAAAAGATCCATTCTGTCGTGACAAATTTCGTATGCTACTGGTACAGAACATAAGAAGACTGTATTGTTGCGTATGGGCATGTAGAAGACAGTAAATATGGCGGCAATGCGCAGTTAATCCTAAGACTGTCCATCGCTACCACCAAAGTCACAATCTTAAACCATTTCAATGCCACCCGAATAATTAAAGCCCTTTGCCATAACAGTCATTTTAACATCAGTTTTCCATTTGCTTTCCTGGCTTCCCAGTGGCCGCTTTCGAGTGGTCTTCCCCCCCTCTCTCTATTCCCACGAGAAACCAGTAGCATTCCATAAATCCACCCGGGACACATTCCATCCCATCGGAGCGTCCTTGATTTCACATTCAAGCTTCGTGGAGTTTACGAACTTTCTAATTAGCCACGAAAAAACCACGCGTCCTGTTTAAAATAATGTCCGTTAAAGTTAAATAAATTCTTTAGCTCGTTATCTTTCAACAATGTGCTTCCTTTAACTCCCTGTATTTGAATTGTCTCTACTCACGCCGCTGACTGTAAGCAACAATTGGACTCTTTCACGAGTAGCTACAGGCTTTTTTGACGTAAATACGTCTATAAGGAAGGGTCATTCGGCAAAAAAGTGTTACGTAAAAGGGAAACGAAAAAGTGTAACTGCATTGTTATGTTACCTAGGAAACGTCATCTGTTTACTCGGCATTATTGTTACCTATAAAACATTACCTTACCTTACCTTACCTTACCTTACCTTACCTTACCTTACCTTACCTTACCTTACCTTACCTTACCTTACCTTACCTTACCTTACCCTTACCTTACCTTACCTTACCTTACCTTACCTTACCTTACCTTACCTTACCTTACCTTACCTTACATTACATTTCATTACATTACATTCAGCTACCACAGACCCATCTTAAGCGTAACTAATTCAAGTTGAATAAGCAAAGTCTTATTCAAACTTTACTCAACTGTAAAGCGGGTATAAAGGAAATATTTAGAATAAAGCTGATATATAAACTTCCTTTCCGTGTAGACATATTTACGTCTAATTCTCCGAAACCGTGGTTCCACTATCAATTTTTTTCCTCGGAGAACTTAAATTTGAAATTACGTTCAGAATATCTGTATTTTGAGTGACGCTTTCTCGGGAGTTAACTGCATTTTCTTAAAAGCAATTGTAAGGCATTAATCAGTTGTCTTTTGAAAAGCAGACGACAGTGAAGTTGCCGTTCAAATTAACTGGTAGGATTTGGTTCTGACACCCCGAGAACATTGTTTTGACTGTCACGTGGTGTCATTTCAAGGCCAGGAAAAGGTAATATTGTTATGATACACGGAAGACACGTTTCCCCAGATGATGCTTCTCCTTCCTTACACGAACGAAAACAAAAGTCTGGTTACATGTGGAGCGTGACCCTACGTAAGTCCGCATGCATCACTGACTTGGTTTTTAGTCTTCACGGTGAGATAAAGACAAGAATTCAAAGAACTTTCTTTTTCCTGTAACTTCCACAGAGGGAAGTGCTGTCATGTTCACAGGACACTTCGCGTTTCGCGAAATAACAGTCAGCTGACATTATACTTCCGATTTGTACGCAAAAAGCGTTTCTTTTTAAACAACCCAACTCTTAAATCCGCTAAATTAAAAATCCACTATCTGACAATTCCGATGAGTTCACATCCTCAAAATCCATTTCCTTTACTGTCTTCCAAATTGCTATTTTCCACCATAATTCCACAGCGCACTACCCTCAAATACGATCCGATACTCAACTTGACATCCAAATGAGGCCGCTAGACGCTGGCTTCTGCCTTGGAGACCCATGTTCAATTTCGTGTGACTTAAAATGAGTAATCGTGACGGACGAACTGACAGGTTTTTCTCCAGGTTTCTAGGTTTTCCTCCGACAGCCATCATTCTATCTCCGCCCCACAGGGTATGCGATACCCCCCTGACCAAGCAAGAGGTTATCATACCCTCGTTTCTTAGTTAGTGGCTTCATACAACGTATGAGAACCCGCTGAGTTCTTTCTAGAAATGAATTTAAAAACAGATGATTCTACGATGTTAAGGTGAAATTTACAGAAAACAGAGCGAGACCAACTACGTCTAAGTAGTGGTACGGTCAAAACATGCAATGGAGCGGTAAGGAATCAATCATCATAAGCTTCATGGATCCGCCTTCGACATCTCCGATCTCCAAATCTAAATCCAAATCTCCGAATCTCATCCTTAAGAACTGGGGTCCGGTCTGTGAGATCACGACATTTTATTAAATTAAAAGAGAAAAACATCGAAAAAAAAAAGCAAAGAAGAATTTCGAAACCTGAACAGACAGTAGAACTACCACATTAAAACGAAAAAACAGTACTTTAACCCTGAAGAAGGAGGCAGTAAACTCCGTCGAAACGTTCTTATCCAACTACAAGTCGAGGATGAATTAAAACCGACAGACCAACATTGACATCTTCAGAGCCGTGAAAATATCAAATCTGATACACGAAAAATGTAGATCAATATATTACGAACAAATAAGTGCAGTAAGCTTTAAGCATTGGCAATGCCAACGAAACTCTTGCAAACGACAATTCATAATAGGTCTAAGACTTTTTCTTGCGCGTGCCCATATATTACCGTTATGATGAAATCAATTCGCTTTATACTTTGTTGTAACATTTTATAAGAACATCAATCAGCTGTTAACTCCGAAATCAGACACTGCAGAAAGTAGTTCTCTTTATGCATGAAACAGGCTAAATTAATCTTAATATTGCACACATAAACTAAAATGCTACGTAATGTTTCTTGATGTCTGTTTACATTAATAATCTCTCTCGCTGTGGGATCTAAAAGTGATGTCGTCATGAAGCTTCTTTCTTACTAGCAAAGGCCACAAGTGAGCAAAAGAATGATTCTGCTGTGACGAAACAATATTTCACTTCTGTCCGCTTGGCAGCCAGAAGAAGTGTGATAAGTGATTCAACATTTTGAGGCTGTGCCGTGCATCTGTGGCGGCGACTGAAAAAGTCAGCTGGAAATGCTAACGATTTTCTGTGTCTGGACCCATTGTACATTGGCCCAATCTTATATGCATCATGCCGTGTTAGCCATTAATTATTCTTCAAGTTAACACATCACGTCGAAACATATTATGACGTCACCACGGTTTTATGCCCAATATTCTTCAAGTAATAACCAAACAAGGATTTGAGGTTCTCACAGGTGTGAGTTTACCGACGTTTCAGAGGTCCTTGTAGCCTCCAACATCATGACGATTACTCGTCGCCCTGATGATGGAGGCAGCAAGGACCTCCGAAACCGTGAGTCTTTACCTGTTCTATAATTAAAAAAAATCTTGCCTTTCAACATTCTTTCCTGTCGCCATGTCTCCTTGCTAGCTGTTAGAAGACTGTATAGTGGATATAATGCACACAGAAATTTGAGATTCTCACTGTGGTCAATGTTTCGATGACTTGAAGGTTATTTATCTAAAAAGGGAAATCGAATGGACCTGAAACGTGGCAGGGTGCCTAATATTTATAACACGTTCCTAATAACAGCGTGATCTACGTTAAGAGTAGATCACACCCTGGTGTAATGCCGCCAGTAAAACAGGCCCAGGTTACTGGCGCCATGTTGCTTGACGTACGAATATGGCTGCTATTGGTCGTGAGTCCAGTTCAGCCACTGGCCAAACAAGTCATCACTGAATCCGTTGCTTTGCAGCTGAACAAATTGCAGTTCTTATGATACTGAGAGGGTCTGCAGTCTTAATGATAATAGAAGCAAGAATAACTTTCCTCCCACAAATATCAGTCAGACAAAGAATGGAAAGTGTATTCAAATCTGAAGTACACAGGAGTTTAAAAATTCGCTGTCCGATTTGTCAAGTTGTTTATATACGCGACATATATCGGCCAACTGTTGCCAAAACTTATCAAAAATAGAGGCACGGCACTCTACAGTTTCTTAATCGTCTCAAGTCCGGTGGTAACTATATGTACCACCTGTTTTAACACTCAGAAACCCTACGTTCTTTATTTATGAGCTTCGTATGATTCTCACTGCAAACAGCGATCATTTCCTTAAACAGCGTTAACCAGTTGATCTTTGTAATGGTGAAGTGTGGTGTTTTCTTTGCGGTACGGACTGAGTTTTCAAATATTATTCAGACGAACTATGATTCTCAGAATAAACAGCGATCATTTCCTTAAACAGCGTTAACCAGTTGATCTTTGTAATGGTGAAGCGCTGTGTTTTCTTCGCGGTACGGACTGAATTCTTAAATATTATTTAGATGAGCTTCGGCTTCAAAGAATTAACCCAATGTAAACTGAATACATTTAAAAATGTAGTTTCTTGAATACTATACCCTGTAAAATGTCCGAGTCTCAGTATATATTTACATTATGGATAGCTGGATTCTTAAAATAATTAATTCTCTTCCCACTAAAAGCCATAAGCATGCATTACGTAATCGGCCAGGTCTCGTCATTCTACAACAAAAACAAAAAAACAAAAACTAGTTTTACTGGAATTTATTGTAAAATCCTCCTAATTACGTCACAATAGGCTAGCCGTAGCGTGTTTACGTTATTTCCGCATAAACAAGAATGGAATATTTGGGCGAACTCAAATGATAAAAATCTTTGTTAATGATGTACAATTATATTGTTGTGTAAGAACATGAAAACAATTATAAAAAGTGAAATCCATCAGCGGTTATTGTTACAATAAGCAGCTTGTATCAAAACATGAATATTGTGCTTTAAACTGTCCGGAGACGAGACATATTTAATCACACGACGTTTCGCGAGTTCGTTCTACTGCCATCTTCAGGTTACTGTCATTGCAATGATAATTTGTTATATCTTCGCCTTATTTTGGTAGTAGTAGCGACAGTTGGGATTTGAATACTGGATCGGGAAGCGAAATCTGGAGGGACATTTGAACTACACAGAGTAGCAAAATTCACGACACTAGATGGCAGTGTTTTCTATTTGATGCTACAGACAGGCAGCTTTTATGAGTAATTCCACAGGACGTACAAACACGAAAGTTATCAAGAAAATTATGAATATTTATTTTTATTTATGCCGGCCGCAGTGGCCACGAGGTCTGAGGCATGGACCTCGTGCGATTGGTCGCTGGGACCGTGGGTTCGAGTCCCACCCAAGGCACGGATGTTTGTCTGCGTCTTTCTGTGTTTGTATAGGTAGAAGCCTTGCGTCGGGCTGATCACTCATCCAAGGAGTCCTACTATTGTCCAAACAGATCAAAATGAATAAATAAAAAACCTCGACACCTACGGGTAAAAGAGGATGAGAGAGAGAAATAATTTTTATTTATACTTTATTTAACGATGCATCCAATATCTCACAAGATGAGAGAATGATAGTGAATTATGAAGTGGAAAGGATGTGGAAGGAAGCGGTCGTGGTATAATTTTAAGTACTATCCGCGCGAAAAGATGAAAGGGGTTAAGACATGAACGTAAGAAATAAATTATTCCCGCCGACGAATTTCAACTGGCCTAGTTGTGATATTTAAGAATGAATAACAATGGCGCAAGGCACGACGCGTTGCGTCCTCCACACAACAAACCTCACGAACCATTTAAGTGGAAATAAGCCAGCATCACGCGTTATCTCCTTTCACCCCCCCCCCAAAAAAAAAAAACTTAATGATTGTCCCTCGAATACTTTTCATCACACAGATCCTAGAGTCTGCATCAGACAGACTTTGTTAAGCAACAAAGAAGCGCCTCTATGTGACCTTCCCAACAACACGACGGCGTTACTTGAATAAGTTCTTTTCAGCTCACCAGACAATTTTTTAACTTACTCACAAACACAGGACTCAGCTTAAACCGACGATAAAAGTACGCCACACGTGAGCCAGTTTAATCCTGTTCAGAGGTCTCGTTGCACTGTTTATTCAACGACACTGCCTGATGGTACGATGATTATAAAATTGGAGAAGACATGCAAGGAAGCGGTCGTGGCCTAATTTAATTCTCTATAATGGCATTTGCCCCGACAGACTGAGGACCCCCCACAAAGCAGTGGCGTACGGGTCTAGTGTTTCAATGTCCTCTGCGATTATAGGCGACCTTGGTGACTCCAGTAGACTACAGGGACCACAAGTCAGGGTATGCGTGTATACAGAGTGAGCACAAAAGAACTTCATACTTTAAAAATGACACAGAAAGCTAATGTTGCGGACGCAGAACTCCACACCCACACCAGTCGAAAGAAAAACTCTCATGGATTTAGTCTTCGACAATTTCAGCGGAAGAAATTACCGCCGCCATCTCTCAACAGTTAAAGCTACCTATCTGCAGATTTCCGCATTGCGAATTATGTTACGTATAAACATTATCTGCCTTAACAATTAATAAGCCTTCATTTTGTATTCATGCGTTTCGTATGACACTCAGTGTAAACAACGATCATTTCCTTAAACACCGTTAACCAGTTGATCTTTGTAATGGTGAAGTGTGGTGTTTTCTTCGCGGTACGGGCTGAATTATTAAATATAATTCAGACGAACTTGCCACTGCAAGTTTCTCATGCAGCCCTCCCGATTTACTTTGGTCAAAATTTACTCCTCCCCCCCCCCCCCCCA
>NW_019060259.1:229435-242707 GCF_000696155.1 Zootermopsis nevadensis
AATTTCCCCCCCCCCCCCCCAGTAAGAACTTCTAAATTATGTACTAAACCTCCAAATCAATAGCCTCAGCTTTCTCTGATACAAAATTCAAAATTCCTTGTTCTCTGCAAATTATCGAACTAACGTCTTCACTCTTATTCCACTTTATCATTACAAGAAGGACGAGCGGGCATTGCCTGGGGACCTTCTAACTATAAGATGCTCTTTCTCTTCTCCCCCCACCAATTTCCCCCCCCCCTCTCTCTCTATGATTCTCGGAATAAACCGCGATTATTTCCTTAAACAGCGTTAACCATTTGATCTTTGTAACGGTGAAGCGTTGTGTTTTCTTTGCGGTACGGACTCAATTCTTAAATAATATTTATTCGAACTTTGGGCACTTTAGCTTGAGCGAGAACCGACATGAAAGGCGAAGTAATGGCCTCAAGAGAACGCTGGGCGGCCCGCAGGATAATATTTTTGCTCGCATCACGGATCTGTGAGCCGGTGTGTTTTACCGGATCCCGATCGTGAAGGGCGGGCGTTGGTTCGCTGATCCGTATAATGAGGGCTTGCAGATAACCTTGAACCGACATGATACAACATCGCTTCATCCGGGTACCTCCTTCACACTCAAGAGTGACGTAGGCAGTCAGCTGCTGATCTGGGCGCCTTCCACAGCAGCAGGTTCATCAATAAAAATGACCATATATGACGACGTCAGTTATTCAGCACGAGCGTGAAGCCTAAAACACTGTGAGAAGTTTTTCTGAGATGTATCAACGTAAATCATCACGTTCCACTGTTAGCTCTGACATAAACATATTTGTTCAGATTAACATCCTTGTCGAGTCCCGTCATAAGAACAAACACATTTATAAAGTCCGGCAAGTTCCATGGTTACCATGTTTACACAAATTCAAGGACAAATCTGGACACTGCTTCGGTATTTTTACGTGTTCTTTCGAAGAAACTCAAAGCGGATCGGAGGGGGGGGGGGGGGGGGGGGGGGGTAACGGTCCTCTTGATGGTACAAAATTCCGACCCTACGGTGTGAAGCCGAGAACAAACACACCTTGTGCCGCTGCTAAATGAGACAACTTTCACACACGTTGCCAGGTGTTCTGCGTCATTTACTCTCTCCCCATTTGGACTAAAGACATCCGATGCACCTACGCGTTACCATTCCAGTGGGTTTCTGAGATTTTTCGTGAATCTGGAATCATCTTAAATGTCACTAACACCTGTCGCAAGCGAAACAAGTAGCTGCCAGCCTCAACTGCCGACTGAGTCATTAACTTCAGCGGTTTGTACGCGCTCTTGTGTGTGTTGATGTGAACGGAACTGCATTACTCTAAATTACTAGGGTAACCACATCGAGAAGAAAAAGATTTGGAGGGGACGGGGCACCCTCTGCAGAGACAAGAAATGCATTTATTTTTTCCGGAAAGCCTGAAGAAAATAAACAAGTCACGAAACCTAGATATAAGAGGAAAATATTAAAATGTATTTTAAACGTAAATGATATGAGAAAGTGGTTAGATTTGAATGATTTAGTATAAGTTCCAATAGCGGGTTGTTTTGAACATGGTAATGAACCCCAAGATTCGACTGTCTGAGACGAAATCCTGACTTTGCTGCTATTTGAATCCTCCATTGACTACATACATACATTTACGTCAAAAGTTCAAATGATACCGAGTTCCGGAAATAACTCAAATTTAAGAAAACGTGAGGTTGCAATCGTGTACCCCAAAATTAAAAGCAATAACGCCGGGTAACTTAGCACACCCGCTTCGATTCAAGGGTTAAATCAGTATACATGGAGTCAGCGGAGTTTGGCAAATTAGTAACTGTATAAATATTTGGTCTATCTGAACTCCAGTTACAACAAATTTCGATGTCAGATGTAACTCAAAGGTCCCCACTGTCATACGATATCATCTTCAAAACACAAATTACACTTGTGAAATGTCGTCACAATACACACATTCGTCTGGCACCAATTGGGTGCACCAAGGGTCAGATCGTGTTTAGAAAGTGTCTCAGAAGTGTTAAAACCACTTGGTCACATCTAGTTATTCACACTTGCGCGACAAAAACAAAAGACAGTCCATGGCCCATACTCGGTTTATGAATTATTCTCCCAAACTTCAAAAGCTCCAACTACGACTCAAGTTTGATTCTGAATGACAATTTGGAGTCAGACGACTGGTTGTCAGGTTGATGATTAAGCACCAAGTTAAACATTCGGCTAAGGAATTATCATCATAAAACCTTTCATCCCACAAAATTTCATTGCACAGCGGAAGCGCGTTCTTGAACATGAAAGCTTCCCATACTTTATCGTAAAATACCACGTATTTAACCATATTCAGAGGTGCTAGATTCGTGTCCGCATCAGACCACAAAAGGGACCTCAAACGCAGTTTCCAGCTGCACCCCCTACAGCTCCCTATTTGGGCCCATTCCAGGTCGTGTCTCTGCCATAACCCCCCACCCCCCGGGGGGGTCATAGTTCCCATGATTCAGCCTAGGAGTTGGGGGCGGTGACAAAAGCAGTCTTAGTGTTCTTATTTTCGTTCCTGTCCTCTTGGGCAGTGGTATTCAACCTTTTTTGTTCGCGTACCCCCAGATATAATTTCTCTTCAACTTTGTACCCCCAAAGTTGTTGGTGTATAATTCAAGTTATACAGAGTATATAATCTACTCCTAAAATAAATTAAATAAATTACATCACTGATTATTCAGTGTTGGTGATCCGAGTACGACGCCAATGCGTTTGGTTTTCTAACAATCGAACGCCTTCTTTCTCCCATAGCGATGTGCCTGTTACCATGACAACCTGGTCCCCTTACGTCACCATCTCTACTTTTCCTAAACTATTGAACATCGGCATAAGGTGGAGTGAAAGCCCGCGATCCTCCAATTATGTTTGTGACGTCTGCAGATAAAAACAACTCCACACTATAATTCCCTGAACATATTCCTGCAAAAATTTCATAGCAGTTAATACAGGGCACTAATAACATTTCTGACCTGGAATCACAAATGCCCCAGAAGCCCAATTCCCAAAATGGCGAGACTTTGAAATAAAAAAGAACAACAGTTTACTAATACACAAACAGAATCTTTTTTAGAAGCTGATAGTCGTTTATCTTTTATATTGTCCGAACGCACGCTGATTAACGCTGTCCCCGGCACATCGGTGTCCTAACTATGTGTTACCGTAACGCACAGTAAAAACAATTTCATCTTTGAAAGGGTGGAGGGGGGGTGTGGAGGATTAGCAAAAGCGCTGGTTCGCCTGACACCAGTCAAAAGGTCGACTTGTGCCTTGCACTCAGCCACCCGCATTCATGGAAAATTCGTGCCACATTCAAATGCCCACATAATGTTATACAATTTCAGCTGTCAAATTATTATTACGGACCCAGGGTATTAGGAACAAGGTCATGCATGTCTGCGATTTATATAAAACAAGGGCGAAGCAGTGCAGCTTAAATCATGGCATTTGCGTGTGTCAAACGTGGACGTGATCCCACTATTTACGGCGTCTTCTAAAGCAGAGAAGCAAATCGGCTCTTCACTTTTCCTCCTCCGTCCGGGATTTGATTGTCGTCGAATGAATTCGATCTTGAGAGATCTTGAGGTTTCCACGGAGGTGATGAAGACGCCGTGGAAACCTCAAGATCTCAAATCAAATTTAAGACGACTTGATAAAATAATACGTAGTTCTACCACACGAAGTTTTACTCAGATCGGTTTAATAATTTGTGCGCTGTTGCCTGCGGACGGACGAGAGTATACGTGATGAAATTAATAGCAAGCTTTTCGATTTTCTTCTTAGAAATCTACCTTGAACGTGGGAGCAGACGCACAATGACAGCAGTACGTCATTTGTACGAGGTCTGAGATTCTCACGGCAGTGAAATTCGTGGCACACACCGTAAGACCACATTCCACAGAACATCAGTCAGTTAAACACTTCAGAACTGCTCTCACCCTGTGATGACAAAGAGGTCGTATAGCATTTAAAGTTAATTAAAATTTGGTCAATTACAAAGGCTAGGGGGAAAAACATAGCAAAAGTTCACAAGAAAAACACAGAGTGTCCATAACTTATCAGATAATCTGACCACGTGTGAAAAACGTGAGTGTTGTATGACTGTCTTGTAGCGATTTTTCGCGATTCTCCTCAGTTTCTAGTTAGTAATATCGGTATAATATATCAAGACGCATCCCTTCAAATTCTTACCCACCAACCACTCATGATGATCTTATAATCTACTTCGACCTTCTATTCCGCGTGGTGAGGACAGCTCGCGTAATATAAATCTCTTCAGATGTAAGCCTTTCTCATTAAATAACAGAAACATAACCTCTGAAGCTGAAACAGCGTGATTAAATAACGTAAGAATCACGACTGCGAGGTGAGAACACGGAATGTTGTACTGCATTACGAAGAAAGTAGTCGCGATCAGCTTGAACAGAGTTGTTTAGTTTGGCGACTGTAAGCGGTACACTGGCTGATGCATGGAAAAAGCTGGGCCATTGGACGCGGGTGATGAAGCAAAGAAACTCGGTGAAAGCTGCTTCCAGCAACGACAACAACAACAACAACAACACACGAGCACAAAAATGGACCAGCCGCGCGGCTCGGTGTAACTTTCGACACCGCGTTCGACTAGCCGAGAACCGAACCTAACCTACACAGACTTCGTAGAACATGTTCCGATGATCCGCCCCATGCACATCTTCGGAAGCTGACAGTCGCTCACACAGTCAACCTTTCATGAAACTTTAAAGTTCATCGCCGTGTTCACAACAGGGCGTCAACCGTCTACCCAGTTCACATCCGTGATTCCTATTTGCCCATTTACTGCCACGTGTAGATTTCTGTAAGTCTTATAAATGTCAAACAGATCGCTTTATGCATTAATCCGTGTCAAGAAAACAGTGGCGTAAAGGACAGTTTCGAATATGTGTCAAGAATCTTATACCATTGAAGATTGTCTGTCTTCCATCGCAAACTTTTGTAGTGTAAGTTTAAATTTCGGTGTCTCCGCCCATAAAATGGCAGTTGCAGTAATTAACGAGCTGATTAATATATTCAGCGAAGGCGAAACTTTGAAAGAAAAAATATCTTCATCAGTAGACGCTGTCGCTTATGGTCGAGACACGCGAAGTCAACAGAAATAACACGGCGATGCAGAATGACCTCTGACACAAAGTATCATCAATATATGAACGGTGAAATCTCGTTATTATGAAACCGGCAAAGTACATGCTTAACATAAAACTTCGTAACGAAAGTGAGCTCGCATATAAGCCGACAAAATTTCACACTTTACAGAACGTAACTCTGATTATCACGTCACCAACTTAAATTTATTATCTCCCACTTAACGAATTTAAATTAAAATGGTGGCACTGGGGCAGGTGTTCCTCCCCCTCTGCATCTCACAACCCCTGTCCCATATTCACTCATTTATCAGCTGGGGCCTTAAAAATTGGCCCCTTTAGGTTAGGTACTTCGAGACTTTGTCTCATCCCCATCACAACAAGAACTTGATTCAAATGCTAACACTGGTCTGTGCAACGCCAGATGTTAAAACTGACAGCATGACTCGGTTCCTAGAGCCTCGTTTGTGAAACACGTCGGCGGATTGATACACTTCTTCTCATTTTTTTTTTTTTCAGAATTCCAAACGAAACCATAACGATAATAAATTTGAAAAGAAAAATTTGTATAGAATAATAGAGATACTAAGTGAAAGTCTTAAAACACTGTACTTTGGGGACCGGATCTAAATTTCCTCAAATTCTACATTTTTTTTTATAAAAATTGCGTTAATAAACCGTACGAGATTTAAATGCACGAGGTATGTTTCTGAGAAACGTTTTTATCTACTTAATATTCCACTCCACGTCACAACCCTGAAGATAAACATCGATATCTTCACAGCAGACAGAAGATCGATAGTCGAATATCGACAAACGCCGAAAGGCAACGAGAAAGCCTTCGCGTTTTCAAGTCGGCGTGAATTAAGATGGTGATCTTCACTGGTGCACCGTATAGTAAACCCTGAACATTGAAGCAGTGTGTTCCACCTAAACGTTGACATACAGCCAAAACACAACACAGCGTACGCAGAAACCCAAAAAAATAGCCTTCACTTGAATACGGAAGGAGAATCAACTTCCGAAACGTCGTGGCTTAGAAAAATTAGCTGATGGATGAAGTCGAAGTCAATAAGCACATACCCTACATGCAACAACATCAAAAACGTCCGGACTTCCATCAACATGTCGCAATATTTCAAGTTCTCAAGGCGGTGAGTGATCTGGATTGTAGCACCGTGTAGTCTGACAGAAGTATGGCAACGTTTCGGAGGTCCTTGCTGTCTCCATCATCAGGGCGCAACAACCCTCAAGACAATTAACTTCTTCTCTTATCTTATAACTCGTTAATGAAGTTAAAAACCCATCCGTATTTTGGCTACTTTTGGTCCATCCCCAATCACAGTTCATGGAGAGATAAAAGTGCGACTTATGATGTCTGAGAACAGAATCCACTGAGATTCTAGGTCGCCCGTGAGACATCTGTGTGGTCCAGCAAAGACAGTCGGTAGTTTCACTTGTCTGGGTTTCCAAGACAACCAGTTCCCACAGCACACTAAGCAAACATCATGACTTTTGCAACTGTCACGCGAATGTCACGAACTTAGTTCCGAAGGGAAACAAGGGCTACTGTGATGTCGAGAAATTTTTCTGCAGTCTACACCAATATCCATAATCAAACAACAGAACCCTGAGGATTGAGGCAGCTTGCCCGTTCTTTCAATAATAATCGTTCGGAAAAGAACACTGCATTCGGCAGCCTTGAAAATTTGAATATCATAAAGGAATACAAACGCCATACAAAGTAAATGTCATATGTCGTCACACAAGACACGTGGGGGCATCCAAATTAAGTCCACGAGGGACAAATCCTATATTTCATGCTTAACAAAGTTACGAAATTATGGAATTCGCTTGACCTTTAATGTCACTGAATTTCATCACACGCAATTTCTCTCTTTAGGTCCACGTAGGGACCAAAAAAAGTGTAGCGCTGAAGTTCGAAGTTCGTCTTTCAGCCACAAGTCAGTTGAGTGAGAACTCCCAAATTAGGCAATTAGGTCAATATGATCCCATTTACGATAAATACCAGCGACCGCGGGCCCTACTAGGGGGCTGATCCTGCACATACTCTACAAATTACACATATTTAAATAAAGTAAAGTCCATTTTGGGCAAAACCCTACTCATTTTAGCCAGCCGTTCATCGGAGGACGCTCCAGCGGAACTCCTGCCATGGACCAGACCACGAAACCATCAGCTGAAGAAGACCATGGAAACACGGATGACCTGCATTCAACATATTGTGTTGTATTATTGCACCAGATGTACCTGACTTTATCAATAAAGCCCATGGCACAAGTTAGGGAAACCTAGGGGTCGTATAAATTCCTCTTTTGTCTGCCGGACCGCTGGCTAGTAGCCAGCGCGCATCCGGAAGGTCCTGCGACCGGCCATCTCGACACAGGTTTTCCTTGGTTTTCCTCTGTCGTCAAGCAAATGCTGAGATGGTTCCCAAGTTCCCTATAAGATGCTCTTTCTCCCCCCCTGAAATCGAAGTGTCTCTCACTTTTCCCCCCACCAATTTCCACTCTCTCTCCCTCTCTCTCTCTTTCGGTTTCGGTATGATTATCACTGTAACGAGCGATTATTTCTTAAACAGCGTTAACCAGTTGATCTCTGTAATGGTGAAGAGTTGTGTTTTCTTCGCGGTACGGACTGAATTAATAAATGTTATTTAGACGTGCTTCGGCTTCAGATGGTTCAGAGAGTTCTTTTCTGGGAAGCCTGTAATGTCCAGTCGGTGCTACTCCAAACTAACAAGTGGCAGGTGTGTCTAAGAGTAGCCGTCTCGCTCTTTACAGGTCTCTTTGGCATTCCAGACGTCTGTTGGTTACGCCTTGATCTTTGTCGGAAGATTATTAACAGAACTGCAGCGACACTCAAGTTTCAAGCGCCTGAATTATATTTTAAGGAGGTCTTCAACAGCAAATTATCATTCCATCTACAGGTCGTTTTTTGACACGAGTTAATTCCTGTGGTATTACAGGCTTTATTTTTCCCACTAGTGACAATGTCCTGTTTTATACTACGCACTAATATAGTAGCTCTAATTATAAACGAACCGCATGGCACAGGGTATTTCTTTACTACTTCAGTTAATAAAGTCAATCAATTTCCTTAAGGTTCAAAACTACTTTCACCAAAGCCCGACATTGACCTGGACAGTAATTCAGTCCGATAAAGTTCCCATCTTCCTAACCTATTTCCCCCTTCATCCATTTTAATATTATCATATGTGACTATGTTTCCCAAGTGGCGTCTTCCCCAATACGAAATATTTTCTTTCGTTCCAATATTTGTGGATTTGTTGTCGTAAAACATTGAATGTTGCACGTTTTATGGTGACAACTGACGCCGTGTTTCAGTTCAGAAACGCTAACAGCGACAGAATCGATTATTTTAACGAGTTTTAATGAATGTTTCGAGATTTTGTGTTGCGTATGGAAGTTATGTTTGAGTAACATGTGAGCAGATACTTATCTTATTAATATGTCAGTACATTCACAAATCGCGTTGAGCAAATATGATAAGAAATATAAATTCAACAGACCGCTCATAACCACTCGAAATATTGCTACATTTCAAGATAGGTACTAAAGATTTAGCTTGAATATGAGACTACAGTCCGTCACTGACCACACCTTCCTCAGACAACCGACCACTCCCGTTGAGCTCAAAGTCAGCTGGTAATCGCTGCATTTTAGAGCGAGATGACTATTTCTAAAAAAATGCGAACTTTAAGGCGAGCTGAATCAATCTCCTGACCGTTTACGACCATTACATAGGACATTCAGCAAACTCCTGTACTCCGTTTTATAAAAATATTACTCCACTAAAACTGCGTGTCTTTCACAAACACAAATGTACACGAATGTGATGCACGTGCGGCAAGTTCTTCCTCAGGCACGCTTCTATGGTACTTAAGAAGTTACCTCTCCTCGGATTTACACTTTGATTTATATTTAAAATACAAAGTTATTTTCTGTTATAACTACGTACAAACACTCGTGACAATTAAGATTTCTCGTTTTTACGGCAGGCCAGTGCTAACGTGAATCCTGTTTCTGAGTCAAGACGCTTTATAGACGTAAAACGCATTTCTGACGTTTTGGACACCCCTTCTCCACCTTCAACGAGACCATATTTCATACTGGATTTAAGTAAAGTCTTATTTCTAAAACAATTCAAAGTGGCATTTTATTATTTAAATAAAAGAAAAAGGAATTTTCTTGTATCTTCGAAACACTACGTACAGTCGTTTTAGCCCAAAAAAAACCCTACCAGACCTACACCACAATTTAAAAATCATATGTATTTTACTCATTCAACACCTTTGATCGGAGTGACGTCACCACATGGCACGCGTGATGTAGGGTGCCAACCACTTTCTTATCAAACACTGCTGGTGCTGAAAAAACCACGCAACTTCACTTTGCTCAACTACTCGCTGACGTTGTTAAAGCAGGAAGTTAAACATGTCTGCACGGAATGACCTTGAAAATCAGTCGCGAAGTTTCTGACGTTAATATCCATCTTTGAACTCGGGGTCAGTGTTCACGCGCGCGGCGCTGAAGTCGGTACTCCTTTTCAGTGCGGAACATGGTTCTGTCACAGACGTCCAAACGACGCTCATGTTGTCAAAGAAAATTCTCTGAACACGAACCCACAGTCGAGCTTCCCTAACAGAAGCAATGACTATTTTTCCACCAGTGGGAAACGCCCGTTGGAATTCAACACGAAATCCGATCTTTGGTGGGCAAAGTTCATTACTTCCCCTCCTTTCTTCGTTTTACTCTGCCCCTTTCGTGGTTTTCTATCCTTCCCTCCATTCATCTACAATCCTTTCCTGTTATTTCAACGTTTCCGTCACCCATGTAAGAAGTAAAACTCTTTCTAAAGGCCGCTTAACGGTTGCAGCACCTGAGATCAGAATCCTTTAACATCTGATGGGAACCACCGATCCTCTGTGGGCCCCAGCAAAGATGTTATACTTTATCTTCATCACAGATGCATTTGTCTTCTGGAATTAGGTAGAAGAATTTCGTGAACAGCGACTGTAATGTTTATAGTGACATGAACGGTCCTTTGGAATTAAGCTTAGACATATTTGCACACCAGATGGCATGTTTATGTCCCCATCAACTGGAGCGAGACATTGGTCCTTCCTCCAGGCCAGATTTAATGGTTAGAAAATTTAGATCTGACAGCATTCCTCTGCGTAACTTCTTAGGACCGAAACCACAGCGTGAACTTAATAAGCCACGACTCTCTCTCTCTCTCCCTCCCTCTCTCTACCTAACGCATTAACTATTAGCATTAAAAAATGCAGTCACAGAGATTTTGGGGGGGGCGTAATGTCAAATTCTGCCCCAAAGAAGTTGAAGATGCTTGTCACTGGCAAACTTCTACCAGGCTGGCAAAGGTTGTGAAGAATGTTACGGACGATGTAGTGGCTGTCGACGGGCTACCATGTCAGCGGTTCCTCGACGCATGTCCAGTAACTGGACGAAACAGAGTAACAGAAATATTTTCTATACAAACTCTCTGCTGTTTTACGTAACTCATTAACCTTGACGATAAAATGTTGCAGGTAACGGTAATTCTACTTCGGGCGCAGACAGCGCAGAATCATTAAGCATAAATTACTTGCTCCACTCGATTAACCCGTAAAAACCTAGCGGTTACCATACTTACCACCTGCTTTAACATTCAGTAACACAGAATTTTGCCCACACAGGCATTAACCAACCGATCGTTGTCATGGAGACGGGTTCTGTTTTCTGTGAGGTACGATCTCAATTATTAAATATTATTTAGACAAGCTACTCCACTCCCCAACCCCACATTTAACTGAAAGACGAGCTGGCAGTGCCTGGGATCCTTAATGGTTAAAATCTCCCTCCCATTAATGATCTCTCTTCTCAGTCTCCCCGCAACTTCTCTTCTCTCTCAAAGAATATTTTGAGCAGAAAAAGCTGATCTGAGTGGTAATACATTTTATATTGTGCAAAAAAGTGTTTAACAAAGATTTTCGTCGTTCCTAGAAAAAAAAATCGATATGCAGTGGTCTTAACATGGGTTCGATAACCATCACAACTCATTTAAACCAAAACTTTTCAGTGTAGGCCGTAAAAACCGAATTTAATCCAAATCCGTTAAATAGTTACGGACTGAAAAGACCTTCCATCAAGCGTCAATTTTTAACGCGTCGTGCAAATAAAGCACAAGGCATAAGAACAAAGACCTCAGATAAGGTAAGGAACCGTCTTTCCTGTGGTAATCTTATATCTATAATAATCGTTATTCAACCAGGAGCATTAACGTACCATCAATAACGTTTAATGTCAATAATTTAAATTTACTGATACTTTCTCCTATGAGAACCTGAAGAACAGAACACAATAACAATTTTGCGTGTTGTTTTTGCTTTTCTCGTACGTGAAACGTCCAGCCTCGCCCTAAGGGAAGAAAGAAATTGAGGGTGTTTGAGAAAGTAACGGGAAGACGGAGAAAATTACACATCGAAAAAGATTCATAAATTGCGTTCTCCACCAATAATTATGACGATGATCAAATGTGAAATTCATAGGCTACAAAATTTATTTTATTAACCCTTTGAAGCCGAAGTTAATCTGAATAATATTTAAGAATTCAGTCCGTACCGCAAAGAAAACACAACTCTTCACCATTACAAATGTCAACTGGTTAACGCTGTTTAAGAAAATAATCGGTGTTTATTCCGAGAATCTTGCGTAACTCATAAACAAAAATTAAGAGTTGTTGACTTTTTAAGGTGGTACAAATAGTTACCACTGGCCTTTGAAGGGTCAAGGGATCACTTCGGAGACAAAGGAGCAAAATGGAGGTTAGACTACAGTGTGGACTGGATTAATCTGGCTCAGAATATGGACCGGTGACGAGGTCTCGTAAACGCGATAATGCATCTTAGTGATCGTAAAATTCGGAAACTGTTTTGAACAGCTAAGACACTATCAGCTTCTCAATGAGGACTACGCTCCACGGAGTTGGTCAGTTTCGAATACCAAAGCTGGCTAAGACCACAGAAAGGAAAGTAAGTGTGTCTTACAACATGTTCTTGTCAGCTTCTCTACGTGTAAAGCATGATTAAATGGAAACCCATTCGGATGTCTCGGAGTTATGAATAACAATAACCTACAAAAGTTGTCCTCGATTATCCACTGTCCCGTCCAGATTATAATCATTACAGAACTTCTGTGAAAATCATTCTTCAGACTACAGCGAAGACCGCCTATCCTAATAAAAAGTTTTTGGAAACATTATTTTTGCCTTTTTTAGACATTCTAAGAGGAGGTTGGTTGGAGCGAGTAACTCCCCAGTAACTTTCCCACTAAACGTTATTCTGCGGAGACCGCCAACATTATTATCGCGGGCACACAGTGCCCTCAGAAGGGTTACGCGGTGCCCTCGAGAATTCTAGAATAAAGACTCAAAATTTAATTGTCCCATTCTGGCAATATCTCCTTCTTATCCATGTATTTTACCAAACAACAGAGTTAATACGTACGGTCCGAAGCAGAGACTACGTAACACGTGATCCAAGCCAGTACACGTCCATTTTATGCCCAAGGTTCATACAAACCTTGGTGTTTGCTGCCTCACTTTCTTCCTTCTCATGTCTAAGCCTCTTCCTTCCTGCAGCTATCACCGTCAGTTGATACAACTCGCTGTCGCATTGCACAGTCAACGACTTCTGACGTCACCACTAACACTCGCATTAACCAAAATCTTTCCAATGACGATAACAGGTTCATCAGTAACCGTCCCTGCGGCCACTAAAAGACTCTTTCGCTGATGAACTGCATCTGTTTATCTCACTTAAGGCAGAATGTCAAGCCCTTTTCAGAATTTAAAAATGGCTAATGGACATTCCAGTCCTACCGCTTAGTTAAATGACAAAAAACACACAACGAAAATGATAAATTCTTGATTTAAGTTAGTTTATACAGTGTACAAATGTCTCACGACGTCTTAAATAATAAAAGCTCTATTCAAATATGACGATATATTGACGTAAAATGTTCAAAATTCCGTGGGGCCAATGCTGGGGGGGGGGGAGGGGGGGGG
>NW_019060259.1:244862-265569 GCF_000696155.1 Zootermopsis nevadensis
TCCCCCCCCCCCCAAATACAGAGTATGAATGAAATTAAGACATTTTAATAAAATAAATTAGTACGAATGTCAACATTGGCACGTACTGAATTAGCGAATCTGTTGTGGGTATTCAAGACGACCACCGTCAGCTTCGTGGCACAGTTAACAGCTGTAAGGAACTGACTGAAAAGTGCCCAACAAATTTGTTACTGCGAATACATGTTTTTTGGACACCCTGTACACGAACTTGGACACATTTTGGTAATAATCATTCAACAATGAATTATTTATATTTGTTCTTGTCTTTGTCCCCAGGTGTCTGTTGGAGAGGGACCTGATTTCGTAAAAGCGAAGTTTATTTCTCGCAACTTGAGAGATATACGTATCTCGTGTTTCTCGACAGAAGATTTACCGAGCGGTCTGTGTTAGACCTTGCGTAAATCTTTGTTGCAAACAGTCGAGATCAGGAAAGCGACAGGAGTGGGCGGTGGTAATCCTGAGTCGAGAGTTCTCGGTCTCTGGGAATCATTCAACGTAATTCTCACACACCACGACGAAAGCCTCAACTCCCCTCCCAGTCTCCGGTTCAATGCAACATATTCTATCCACACCCTGTCACTCCTACCTGAGACGCTGATAGTCGGTAACCTAGTCAAAAAAATTCCCCGCCTTTTACGAAACCAGAAGGCTCGTTATCGTCCTCACAACATCCAGCCACTGATCTCTGTCCAGAGCCAGACGATTCCATGCCACATTCTCCCATCATATTTCTTAACATACATTTTAATATCATCCTGCCATCTACGCTTAGGTCTTCCGAATAGTAATCAAACAGCAAAACCCGTGCGCTGGACAATGTTTTAAAAATTTCCCTTCGATCCAGCTTCCAGCTTCAGACTCTGACGAAATTCTTCGACCGTCTAAAATTCAGTGGCTAGTAAATGTACCACCTAAACCATGTATTTTGCCCACAGAGTCCGTCATCCTTATATAAACGACATAAAGCCTTCTCCTCGCTCATGTACAACCACCATCATAACAGCCGTCGGAACAAAGACTGTAAAATAACAACAACAACAATACACTGAAGACAGAGCAGATGAACTGAGCGAACAGACTGGAAACTCTCAGCTCGTACGAGGCCACGTGTCGCTGATTCTACCAATTAAAAACATGATTCAGCAAAATTCTCTGTTTTCTGTGCAGTCCGCCTTTGAATACACAAGCCGGACACATTATTATTCACTGCTCAGTCATTAGACCTAAATATTACCAGTGAGGAGAAGATGGGTGGGACATTTAGCACGCATGGAATAATGCACGCAACGTTATGTAGGTAAACTTGAAAGGAAGAGAACACTTGCGTTGACCTGAACGTAGATGGGCTGATGGTATTAAAATTGTTTTGAAATGAAAACATTGTACCCCTTTTCACATTCCACTGCTGCCGAAATCCTCATTCGGTATGGCCCTGTGCAATATCCACGGATAAGTGGAGCCTTGCCTCCAAATCCCCCTACACACGCAAATGTCGTGATGGTTTTCGCCCACTTTTAATTGCGTGTCCAATGGAGGGTGACCGTCCCACTCGACTCCATTTCGAGAAAAGAGTAAACAAAGCACGTCATTGTTCTGAAATCCTTCGCTTCCTGTTCGGTGCCATTAAAATCGCCAGCATCTGAGAACACGATGGCCTCTCAACAGAACGAGCGCCAAAATTAATTGCAATGTGTTTCGACTGTGGTTGTAAAGTTCTCGTCACGGTGTGATTTCAGACTGCTGAACACAAGAGTGCTTTTAAGCTTGCTGTCACGATATTTTGTGTAAATGCGCTGGATCTACGTAAGCCGTGTGATATTCCAGGCGGAAAGCAACATTTCACAGGAACACTCCGCCTCCATATTCAGTCCTCACAAGATCGCCCTTCCGCCACGTTGCTACTATAGATTTTAGAAAATTAACAAGTCCGATGTGCGGTGATTTCCACTGTCACAATTTCTATAATGAACTATTTCAATAAAAGCTGTTTTCAATTTTAAACATGAGGGCAGAAAAACGTAGAGACATGACGTCTTAAGATCAAAATGCATACAAATTAATTGCTGTATCATAAATGCGATAATTTATTCGCATATTTTTCACGAGTACTGGTTGCAACTACGAGATCTGCCAGACGTGGCCCCAAAGTTTCGCGATGTCGCGTTGCATTGTGGGTACGTTTCTCGAAAAGCGTAACCCAGGCGAAGATCTTCTGAATCCAGTTGCGCCACACTTGGATTTCCACCACAACGGAGACCGCGAGGAAGGCGTACATCCTGACATTTCAGCATCGGCGTGAAATACACCACCCAAATTGTGAAACAGGTAGCTGTGTGAGTTTAAGTCATCTTACCACACGAAGGCTGGTCCAATCTCAAATCGGATCCTATTCTGCCTTATCCACGACTCTCGTTTTACCCCACGTAGAAGTAAATTTGTAGGAATGTCCTAACATATTCCGTAGACCACGCCTTGTTTTTGAAGAAACGCGTATTGTTTTTAAGTGGGGGCTACGTCTGAAAGCTGGTCTATTACGAAATACGTACGACGTTTAGGTAACTGCTGCATGTCGTGTGTATTGCAGGAAGACTATTTCGCTTTATACTTTTATGAACTGTTGTTCCGTCTGGAGGTCTTTCGACTTTGTACACAAAATACTGGAGAACTGGAACAAATTTTACTCCGTCACTTTAGTTTAAAGCATACAAAGTAACCATTATAAAATGTCACTGCATACTAACTTAGTATTCGAAATGTATTAGCTTACACACAGTACAACTAATACAAAAAATCTCTCAACTTCATGACAACCAGTCACTTCAAGACAGAAGAGGAGCTATTTACCGAAACGTCGTGTTAATCAAATATATATCAGACAATGAACGATGTCCAACATCACATCTGCCCTGTAAGAATTTCCCTGCCCGTACTGACAAGGTAAATCACTCAGTTGAATGTTCATGTATAGGCAACTTCTTACACTGTACTGTCGAAAGGGTTGCCGTTCCTCCAGCTGCAGGCGTCGTTAAAGTACAATGACGTAACATCAAGGCCAGTGAATTATGAAAACCCGCGTATATATTTCTGGAACTGTTCATTGTCCAGAACGTTCCAAACTTTCGCCTGCATGTGAAAAGATTGTTATGCACTGAAATGCTAAGAGAATAGATACGCTCATTAATTACTCCTATAAAACTAATTATTACTCACATTTAAACAGATTTTCGTAAATAAATTACACATATATATCGGTCTGCCCAGCGGTCGTCTTCCAGAAGGATTCCCTACCAAAATTCTGTAAGCAAAACTTGCTACACCATGCGTGATACATGTCCAGCCCATCGAAGCCTCCTAGATTTCACTGTCCTCACTATGCTAGGTGACCCGTACAATTCACGAAACTCCTCGTAAATGCAATATTCTAAATTCCCCACTTATTTCATCAAATATCCTCCTGAGCATTCTGGTTTCAAATACATTTAATCTACGTTCTTCCTTCAAGGTAAGAGACCGATTCTATGACTTAAACGCAATATCAAAGTGTTTTAACACGACTTTGCCCGGGAACTAAATAACACTAAGATGTCTGCCACGCTCGCTTCACCCGCGTATAAGACCAACAATTATCTAGTGGAAGTTGCTAGTAAAACAGCTTCCGTTTCGTAACCTAACACAGTATTCCGATTAAGACACTCGTTTCATCACTGCGAAGTTGAAATGCTGAGAAAACCATACGCGTCTTACTTGACATTATCGTAACCAACGCTCGCAAATGCTCCAGAAAACACCTGCTCTCGGCGTAACAATAAACTCACAGCGTCACAGATGTGTCATAATTTTGACAGTGAAAACCATACGAAAAGGATCGGAAACAAAGACGTGGGAAAATTAGAAACGAGCAAATCTTAAGGAGAGAGACCACTTGAAAAACCTAACGACAGATGGGAAGATAATATTAAAATGAATCTTTGAAGATGTGCAATAAATTCTAGTGGATCAGACAAAGATCCAATGGTGGGGAATTCTTGGCCAGCTAAGCGACTATCTGGCACCATATATTCCGAGCCTCACGTGGAGAAATAAGACAGATATATACCTACAAAATTTTACCATCAACTATGTAAAAAATACATTTTTGTTGATGAAAGTATGGGGTCTCGAAGGGGATCGCTCAGAATGTACGCACGCCACTGCAAAAATTTCGCAAATAAAGTTAAAATGATCCAGCCACTTCCTCGTCCTTAAACGAAACCCTGGTGTTCATTACAGTGTTCACAAGAGCCCGTAATAGGAACAAAGTTTGGTCCTTGTGTGATAAGAAATTCTGTTTGGACCACGAAGCAGGGAACCGCGTTCTCATGGTCAGACGACGAAGGCATTTGGCGAAGACTAGAACGGATATAATCGGGTAATCGGGGTGGGGCAGGTGGGTGCGGCCGGTGACCTGTGAACTGACCCGTACCATTGCCCCGTTCTATTTATCTCGCTCACCACGAAGCCACTCTCATTCCGGAGTCACGGGTTCGAAACCAGGCAAACTGGGAGAAGCCCCGAGCGATAAAGCCTCAGGGTTTGAATAACCCTGGTCTCCAGTAAGCGTTGGGGAAATTACCTGGGGATACCACGAAGCAGACTTAGCCCCCAAAATGGCCTAATCCCGTGGGTGACAAAACCGCACGGGATCGGCGTCAGGTCTTGATCATCTAACCTGAGATTTTAGAGACCGAGGGGTGTCAAAAACAGCGAGGGCGAAACCAATGGAAAATTGCCACTGGGGGAGAAGCCCTGAGGGTGACGTACGAAGTAACTACACCGAGAAGGATCTTGGGGAGACGAAATGAGACAAGGACGCGGGTGGTACTGAATCAGTGATGGAATCTGGTATTTGCGGTGCTCGACGGTCGAGTTTTGCTACCATATCTGAGCAAAGCAGCAAACCTTTCACGTTTCTTCATTCGCTCATGACGTTAAGGGAACAATAAGTCTATTGAGCTTTGTCGTTCTGGTTCTCCGCGGGAGATGTGACCTTTGTACCACCGTCGCTGCTCAAAAACTGTTACCTTCACTGCTAGTTGGGAATCGGGCCGCGGTGCTTCACGGTTTCGTTAACACCAATGTGAAACCGCAATATGCTAAGGTACGTCATTATGTTACGCGGACGGGAAGATTGCCTGCCTGCTTTGGGACTTTTTAAGTTGAGCAACTCTACCTGACGTGGAGAAACTGACTTAACTGCGAGATTTATCCCGGTCGAAAGTTTGACCGTACGCAAATTTCCACATTAACAGAATTTCGCAAAAAATTCATTTCCATACGTACTCCAAATTTTTAATATTTTAACATGAACAAAATACGCAGAATTGTGAGAGATTTCGAGGTTCTCACGGCAACCGGTACAAAAATTTATGTCCTCTGGAATGTTGCGCCGTGCAAACTTCTACCAGACTGCGCGGTTCAACGCCCCAGAACACAAACTGAACGCCCATTTGCCAGAACTTGACATCTGACTTTCAATCTGCGTAACCACACTAAGCACGTTGACCAAAAAACGTAGAAATTCCTCACTTTCCTTCTCAGGAACTTACGTAGAGTGATTCTTATTGGTCTTTGGTTTCAACTAACGCTGGAACGTTTCGGCCGATTTTTTTGCTGATATCCTCACTTGAAATAAAAACTTTGTATTGAATCAAAAATAACAAATGTCTGTGGGGCCCAATGTGAGATCCACGTCGGACCCTGGGACTTTGGGGTACCCGCTCGGAAACCGGCGTCCTGGGTCCTGGGTCCTGGCAGTCGTCGAAGGTTCAGGGGCTGACATACATCGTTACAAAATGTTGGGTAATGCGCAAAGGGAAAGTGAACTACTAGCTCTTCAAGCATCCTGGGTTTGATAGTAAAATCTCGATTTCGCTGTCAGCAAACTCGCGTGTTCACCTGAGTGTGAACCGTGAAGCTGTGAACTGTAACAAATTCAAAGAGGGCGGGAAATATCCAGCAGTTGCGTACTCCCAGGTCAAGAACAGAATCACTTTTTTCTTAACTTGGCCTCTGCACAATTCTCTTTTCAGATTAACCCGTAATTTCTAGCCTTTCATATGCATTTATTAAAAAATTCGTCAACCCGTTAAAGCCCAGTGTACCGCCTGCTTTAACAATAATTATCTCTGCTTCATTCTTATTTACGTTTCGTATGATTTTCATAATAAACAGCGACTATTTCCTGAGTTGATCTCGTAATGATGAAGTGTTGTGTTTTCTTCGCGGTACGGACTGAATTATTAGACGAGCTTCGGCTTCGAAGGGTAAATGTTGCACTGAGAAATTACTAATGTTAATAAAGTTTTCCATTAATACCTGTCCACATTTTCAATAAGAAAAAAGAATGATAAATCAAGGTCCAGTTTCTGAATTTTATCTCTCGCTGGACTTCGCGTTAATTTATTTCAGATTCAAACATACTTGTAACAACAGCAAAAACGCAGATACTGCATCACATGTGATCATAAATTATATTCGTGACAAAGCATTTCAACTACATGCCCAGATAATTACACTTCATAGTGTTATTTATTTTCCTTATGGCTCGTTAATAATATTATTACGCTGTACTGAATCACGTCTGACAAAGAAGACGCAGACCGCGTGGTATTACATCAATTTTTTATGTTATGTAGCCCATTTTCAAAATACGCGCCGTTTATAAGATATTTAATAACGCTGATCGGATTTTGCTCTAAAACAAAGACTTCCGAGGACAAAAATGAAATAACACGAGAAACTTTAGTGCAGACCACTCCTTCACTTCTCATCTTCCCAGTGCGTGCTACATACCCCGCAAATCCGTTACCCAAATCGCATCTGGTGAAGAATAAAAATTATGAAGCATTTTTCTCCAGTCTCCATCCCTTCACTGCACACCCCTTAACGTCCAAGATTCCTCTACAGCGCCCTGTTCTCGAACACCCTCAGCCCGTGTCTTCCCCTCCAGTAAATGTAAAGCCAAACTGAAACGATGTCGATGTTCGGCTGTGAAATGGTCATAATTCAACCCGTGGTGGACCTAGGCAAGGCTCTGTCAGCTGGCGGAGTGATAAGGCGGCCTCACACGGCAGCAAGACACACGAGTCGTCAAGGCGACGGAAGTTAGCGAAGCAAATCGGGCCCAAGGTCTTTAGAACTCGGCTCAGCGTGCACGATAACATATACAATTTTCCTTCCCAGACTCGATGTCCCATGAGAAAATGGCTCGTTATTTCCACTCGTCTGTACCTTCGAGTGTTAAGAACGTACTCAGTTTTATGCTGAATCATGGGAATTACAGCAGCAGGGCCGAAAAATAACATTTAAGCGACTAATAACCTCAAAAACTGTTTTTTTTAATGGTCACCTCGAATTCATCTCACAAATTTTCTGCTGTCTTCAACGCAGATGTCCCAATTTCTTCATTGACGACGTAGGTCGTCTGATCAACTGTGTATATAAAGCAGAAATTGTAATTTTGTGTTTGATCGCTTATAGATCGAGCACCAAACTTAGCATGATCATTTCCTGAGTCCAGTAAGACATCAGGAGAAGGTAAAACTTCGGGAAATCTTTTTTCCCGAGTTCGATTCTCACTGACGGCATTTATCGTAGCGCCGAAAGAAAACTTGTACTATTAAGAGAGGATACTGCAGGGATTAAGATCACAAACCCAAGAGATCAAGCTTAATAAATCATAAAATATAGTTATAATTCAGATAATCTTAATCAGTAAGACAGGATTAGTAATTGCAAGTGTATTAAGAATCAGATGTAATTAAGAAAAATAGTTGATAGTAATTAGTCCAAAAATTAAAGGCATATTCATTATTAAAAATGTAACACAAGAAACAAAATACAAACATAGATCCAAACTATAAATTTGTATTCTACTCACCAAGATTATTGGAAGCAGCGCCACACAGAGAAGGTGGAGATCTATGTCAACAGGCATGGTGTGATGAAGTTTGTAACACGTGGTGGCTTGACTGTGGAGTTCGTTTCACTATTTAAAAACACTTAAACTCCGGTCTAAAACAACACTTGATCGAAATTTCCTGAACATAAAATCTTTACAAAAACTGAAAATCATTCTTTACATTTTAGCTCAGCTTCCGAAAGAGGCATCATTCTTGACACGTTTATCCGAATATTCAGTGAGATTTCAGGTTATCTGCGCGGCGAGTATTAATATTACAGCGTTCTTGGATACTACATCGCTTGAGACGTGCTTGTTGCCTCCATCATCAGGGCGACGGTAAGAAGCATCTTTGAAGCGTCGGTCAACTTTTACGAGTCTACGAAAACGCACGACATCCCTGAAGGCTGTCATCTTATCCGAACGTTGATAGCTTTCAGCCGGGTTATCGCCTTCACCTTGAATTCACTATATTTCCACCCCATCTAACGTGTCTTGTTGAAATCGCGTACTTAAATAACCTAAGTATAATATCACTATATTTAGTATTCCAAAAAGAGATATTAGAACGGCAAACTTAATAAAATTCTAAATTATTCTGGAAATCACGTGTATTGAAATCGTCCTAGCACAAAATGTCGCCAACTGCAATAACAATATCGATACATCTATCGAAACGCAAGACACCTGATTCGATAATCTATCGATATCTTCCGATACGTAAATAGACTTGGTTTTTAATTCAATTCACACTTATATTTATGACAACTCATGTCTGAAGGTCCCAAATTACACTAAAAATAAAATTCCAGAGACAGACTTTTTAATACTTCGTAAAATTTCAGGTTCTCACGGCATCAAGTATGAAGATCAGCGTCTTATGGGTGACTGTAACATGTGGTTGCACTTGTGCTGAATACAGATAGCACCACTGAATAATCATATAATTTGTGCCAGACCAGGTGTTCTCACCCTTTTTCGCTGGCGTACCACTAATTCTAATTTAACACATTAAATGTACCACTAACCAAATGCGTTCAGGGAAAACTTATTTATGTTAATATTATCTTTTGATTTTCTTATTTAGTTCGCATATCACCAGTGGTACGCGTATCATAGATTTAGAAACGCTGTACTAGACTATATGTTACAATATACCAAAAGACAGTCTTTTTAATTTTTATCAAAACGGCTTTCATACTAATATTATTTCTGGCTAACATAATACAAATATAATTTAGGTTTTGAAATTTAATGTCAATTTTGAAAACAAAATATCAGGGTCTGCTCCCCCACAGAAAAACAGAACGACAGCGTGTATTCCCATTATTCCATCTTATTTCAAACACTGAATTGGATACATAATTTTAAATCAAGTAAAATACAAATTGAAGAACTGCACAATTCAGAATATAAATTAATATGGTACTCTGCCGTCAAGAGAATTTTTGAAATAAAGGATTCATAGACAATGACTGAAAAATATTTTATTCAAAAATTATTGTAACACACAATGGTGGAAAAGATGCACAAAAATTACAGTCACTACATTTACAATTACAATTACATGTGCATCAATTCAATAATACCCTAAGAACATTTCTGCTGTGATTTGCAGCTTACGTATGGTCTAGCTGGCTGTGTCAAAGTAGGATGCCACTACCAGAATAATGATTTGCAGCTTACGTGTGGTCTAGCTGGCTGCGTCAAAGTAGGATGCCACTACCAGAATAAACCCTCTAGATTTAAATTTGAGGACAAAAATAAGTGGCAACAACAAAATAAATAATTAGACTTATATACATTTATCTGTAACAGAACCACAAGTTATAACTTCTGTATAATGTCTTGAAGGTTTGTTAATATGATAAACAATTCTACAAGAAAACAACAGATCGAGTATCTTCAAAGTAGAGGCAAAAGTCATTAGAAGCTGTTACGACACAGCAATATTGATTACGTGCGTCATACCACGACAGATTAAGAACTTACTTAAGTCATCACAACTTTGGGTCGTGGCTTCACGTGTTGTTACAGCCCGTAGTATTCTGGTTGTATACCAAGATTTTGGAGACACATGCCACCTCCATTTTCAGGGTTTAAGTAAGTTAAGATGTTGGTGAGGTATATAGGGTCATGTGGATGATCAGGTCGGGGCTGGCAAAGCTGTCTGGTCATCTGAGACATCTGAAGTAACAACAGATGATCTTCTTGTGCATGATAAATGTACTTTCAGTTTTTGAGATGAGTGGTATTAATTTTCAAATTAATTTATCAATAACTGCCACGAAGGATAAAACTGTCCCTTATGAGATATGAAAGTGTCGTACTTTTAAGGTTAAAAGATGCTGACAGTTTTCATGAATAAACATAGCATTTAATGTCTTTGTAAATCCTATTCTGTTACTTTTATAAATACTGTTAGATCTTGTTTTTGGGGATTAAACTATATGAAAAATTAAAATATGAGGCAAGATTAAACTTCAATGAAGGCCAGGAATTGAGAGGTTAGTGATAAAATCAGAACAGAATTGTACTGTGACAGACAATTAGAAGGGTGTTGAGGTTAGAAGTCCATGAGACAACCTGAACACATTGCATATGTACAGGAAAACTTATTCAAAGCCCATGCAAATCTGTCAGGTAGTCATCTCAGTAGCTGGGTTTAAAACAAACATCCAATTTAATCATCATTCACAAAGACGTAAAACTGAAGACAGAGCACAGCTGCTGCCAAAAAACATTGCCGAAGAAAAATGGCTGCACTCAAGGAAAATATTACTCAATATCTGCAGGTACTGAATATGTTTTTACATGAACAAAATCTCCCATGCTTTATGAGTAATGTGGTATCGTAACTACTGCTGTAAGTTTGGTACATCAATGAGTATAAATATTTAAAATCGTTGTCTATTTCTTGGTAATGTATAAATAATAATATTTATAAGACAGTATTTTAACAAGGAAAAATACAGATCCTCAAGATGATAGAAACTTGACATTAATGATTATGAACACACAGAATTTACCTAATAAAAAGCAAAAGAAAAGGACTTGATTTATAAATATGCCATTGGAGATTAATGAAAGTAATGTGTTTCTATTTGAAAGGGGGCAAAGAAAGTTATGTCGCCAAAGAAGAAACAGGATGTCTCTCACGGAATGCTTTCTCTGGCTCCCGTTGACCCAAAGGCATTGGTGCTCATCAGCACTAGTACAGCCAATCACAGATTAAGTCACAAATGCAGCCCCCTTGGTTGAAATGGATCACTGTAATCCAGTTCTTCTCGAGTATTATACGTGGATTCACTTATATGTAGAAATCTGTCAGTAAAGAGGTATAATTAAACAATTATCACAAATTGAAAGTTTAGATTCAGTAATCAGGCAATTATTTTGCATCTGTTTACATTATTTATAAGTTTCTTTTTTTCGTCTGATTACTGACTCTAACCTATTGGGCTTAAATTATTATATTACTACAGTAATTTGTCCCACTTACCTACATTGTGAGCCATATTCATTCGGATGTACAACATGATTATATAATAATTTATATTTCAGAGGGATATAATGAAGTCAGTCAAATGTTGTTTTACATTCCATTTTATAATGACACTCTGTCTTTCCTAATTCCAGGTTATGTATTGTGAATGTTAGAAAGATCAAAAACAGTCAAAGGACATGCAAGCTACCACGAAACTCGCGTTTAACGCGTAAAGCACAACACGTGCTCAGATTTATATGTTCGCATTTTCTATTTTTATTATGTTCACACACCAGGTGTCCAGTATATGGCTTAGACACTTTACTGAGCAACTACCATTAGTATCGTTACGAGGTAAATTTGTACGTTGTTCTCTTATCTCAGCTAACAGCCGATGGAAATGCCAAATTTGCATTTTCAGTAACTTGCAAGTGAAATAAAGTCTTAATGCCAATAATTTTTGTTTATTGCATATAAATGTGATATTCTAAATACCCCTATTTTAATAATATTCTATTTAGTTGTCTCATGTTATACTTTATATTTATCCAGCATCAAATTCTTAAAACACTAATTTGGGTTCTCTTATATTTTGACTTCATGATGTCCCTGATAGCACACACATCAATCAATGTCTCTTTAAAATGGAAATAGGACCATAAATTAAAAATCCAGATTCATCTCTTATCCAAAATTTTCAAAGTGATGGATAAAGTACGGCAACTTTCGGCCTTTGTTGACTTCTTCACATGCGGACATGATGCTTTTCGTGAGCGGGCGAGGACCACAGCTGAAAACTCCGATCTTGCTCACCTGAAATTATGCACTGTTACTGTTCAGACTGTTCTGTACATAACAAGGAAGTTACATGAGTAAAAACCTGAACCAAAACACAAACCTTTGTTACCACACACGTAACAACCGTTTGGCATACCTGCTTAACTTTAATGAAGCAATATTTAACAATCAGGACTTTCAAGAATCAGTCTTCATGAAGATGTAGATTTAGACATATGAATATTCAACTAGACTGCGGGTATTTATCGGCAGCTGTGCTAGCAGTATAACCTGGCGAGAGGACACCTGTATGATTTCACTTCTCAAATATCAGACCAGCAATGCTATAAGTCGACAACTACGTAGAGAAATCTGTGACTATACATGTAGAATTTGCTCAAAAATTGAAAGACCCAATTTAGATAAGACAAAACTAATATCACCAGACTTACATAGCTGTGTTTCTTCTGAACAAATTTTAAGAATGATGACATGTCAGGACGACCGAAGTGGTTGACCGCTTTCAAGCCCGTAAACATACTCATCTTTGAGAGCCGCTGGAAGTGGTTCTCACAGATGTACTGCAAAAGGAAAAGTATATCGGTTTGATTACACCAAGATTCTTAAATTTCTCACATTAAGGAAATTATTTCATAGCTTACTTTCAACTACACCAACACAAGTAATGACTGACATTTAACAATATGGCGGTTGTTGTACGCCTCCGATTTTCCTCTAATTGCAATCACATCCTTACCGATAATTTTCACGACTGGGGAAGAAAACTGTGACTGATATTTTCCATCAGCAGCCTCTTCTTCGCTGTTCACATACTTTATTTAATTTACTTCCATGTCACTGGAGACCATTCATTTCAAAATAGTTAAATGTCCTGCTGACAGCATCAACGTAACAACCGCGTAAACCCCTTCAGCTTTGAACAGCATTACCAACATTTATGGAAGACCTTAAATTTTATTTTGTGAAAGATCTTAGAAAAATCTGAAATTATCTTTATAAAATATAAAATATGATGACCTTGAGAATTTTTCAGTTCTCTGACAAAGCTGTGTTGCTAAGATACAGGCGAAAACATCCACGCGATTAAATATCACCTTAAGGAAGAATATGGAGGTAAAGTTCCCCACGTTCTCAACTGTGGCACAATGAAAAGCTATAACTTACCAACATTGTCGTGCGAAGATCAAATTTATGGAAAAACTGAGTAATAAAAATATGGATCTCAAGGACGTTGGTAACATCTTTCTTCTCGACATCCCTCAGAACCTCAATGAACCACTCAAAATGACGATGTGATGGGCAGATCCACAAGAAGTACACCTGCAATTTTACAGCTGATACAGCGTCCACAGTTAAACTAAGCTCATTTATGAAACTCGCTGGTACGAAACACAAATACTAAATTCTCTAACTGTAATGTTGGATTAGCTTACACGTGATTTCCGAAAATATTTAATTGGTAATCAATTTTTCAAGAAATATCACATGGCAGAAATTTCTTATCACTAATCATGTTTAAAGAATTTTTGGTTTTCTAGATAGTTTTCTCCTGAACATGCAAAACAAAAGATGCAAAATTTATAGACTTTTTTCTGAACAATTTGAAGAATCTGAGGAACATATAACGTATTCATGTTCCTGAAAAATTGAGTTCTGTGTAATTTTTTTATGAATTGCTGATAAAATGGGTATTATGATATAATCAGTTTAATCAGCAATCATTCATAAGAAACATTTTTGGTAATTTATTTTGCAATAAACCCAATTAAATAAGTGCATTCAGTGTGACTGAGTGGAATCAAGTTACGCACAGTCCAAAGCAATTCACGCGCTGGATTTATTTTGCGCTTACAGTAAAATACTGGTTCAGTTCATACCTTTTTGCAGGCAACCCCTGAATATCTGTTGGTCGACGTTCCAAAGACCAAGTCATTTAAGATGGACGCATACGGTGTGACGCCAATACCGCCGCCTACCATCACTGCCACTTCAAATTTATACCAGTCTTGATTACCTCCTCCAAATGGACCTTCCAAGCGAATCTGCGTAAAATAAATTAATTTTTATGATTCAGGTAAAGCGGATTTAATCCTCTGCGCTACGGCACAGCCTGCTAGATTTTTAACCATGGGGTGGGAAGCAAATGATACTACCAGGTGCTTGCGACACATAGTCAGCTGGACTGAACAGGACGCATAATATATAAACAACTTCTGAAGATTATAAATTATTTTCAGCAGAATTAAGGCTTATGAAGAAAGCATCTGCGACTTTCTATTGCAATGAATTATTTGTTTAGGTATGAAATATGCATTTTCAGAATGAAACAAATATTTCATGGCCTTACTTTTGGATGATCTTCTTCAGGGTTATAATTACAGGGATCAAAGTAGTTACGAAGTTTCCATGTCCAAGGACCCTGCGCCTTGATGTGACATGACAGGAAGTTCTCGTGTGGTGCTGAGGTCAGCGTGAACGAGTGAAACTCCTCAGTTCGAAACGCAGTGCACGAGAGACGGACCCACTGTCCAGACAGGTATTTGAAGTTCGGTGGGCGGTAGAACTTGATCTTAATGACGTCTGACGGCAGCAGTTCTGTTTCCACGACGTCGAGCGCCATGTACTTTGTGCGAAGACTTACCACCTGAAAAGATGAAGAAAGTTATTTGACGGAAACTGGAAACTTTGGCGTTGTCATCACGACGTGTTAGTCCTGAATCATTCCCCAAATCTGAAATATCTAACCCACTTCCGGTCGCATCCCGACTGTTTCAGGCCAGCTAATTAAAATAATGTTCACTAAACTTTACTACATAATTACTGATATTCTAAAGCGCCTTGGAAAGATAATTAACAAACAACAGAATGAGATGGTCCAGACACATTTTAAGAATAAATAAACAGAGAATTCCAAAGTAAGTTTTGAACATGAAATTAAATGAGAAATGCCTGAGATGAAAGCAAAGATCAAGATGGGATCAAGAAGTTACGGAGACCATGAGAAGAAGCTGTGTTATGAAAATAAAAGCCTGAATCGATGCTTACCTTATCGAGAGTGTATATAACACCAGGGCCAATAAAGAAAATCCAGAATCTGGGCACTCCGGTAAGTCTTGCTAGACCGTGAACGAGACACAAGATATAAAGGACCACATAGAGGCTGTGCGTCGACCAGAAGAACTTGTACGCCTTCTTGCGGATGATGGGATGAGCGAACACGAAGATGATTATCATCACCACAAACAACAACACGCCCGTGAGCCCTGGAGACAGAAACAAATGAACCCTCGGCAACCCAAAAAACACTAAATATCTGCACAAAGTTTAGTTTAAATTTGACTCATTACCTCCATGGAGACAATTTCATTGGTTAAAAAATAATATAAATTAAAATAATTGGCATGTAAACAGATGGATTTACCTGTAATTGTCTGAAAGAGCCAGAAAGTGATACCAGGTTTATAGTCTGAAGGGAAGTGCACTTCACTTGTGAGACAGCGGAGATTTTCTATGGGCTGCGTCGACACATGATAAAAGTTGACAATGTGACCGACCGTATGGAGCAGCGAGAAGAAAAGCGCTGTACAAGCAGCAATCTTGTGGAACTGAAAAACACATAAAACAGGGAAAAGGGCCACTTTAAGACAATGGTTTTCCTTCAAACCTGGGCACGCGTTTCATCTCTCGGGTTTCAAACTTACCTGTATGTGCGCATCCAGAGGTATGTACTGCTGAACAGAAAATTCTTTCAGCTTCGTGAGCAAATTACGAGACATGGTGAGAAGCAGGAGGCAGTAGCAGAAAGACAGCGACGCGGCCGAGCCCCTCGTAATTGCGATGCCCACACCCATGATGTGTCTCAGATCCGTGTGCTCAGCCATGAAGGAATAATCTGCGTCAAAACGTTCATGTGCCATTTTATCAAGAGAATTATACAGGTGAGTCAGAAGTTTGTTTACAAACTTCGTGTGCTAGGATCAAAATTAAAAAAAAATGTTACTATGAACATGGAGTCGCAAATGTTTCATTTTCATAGGAACATTTTTTTTTAATTTTGATCCTAGCACACGAAGTTTGTAAACAAACTTCTGACTCACCCTGTATAGTAGTTTCACTGATAGCAGAACAGACTACATAGAAGCAGATGACAGAATGATGATGAACCATGAATTGGAAAGGATATGGAAGGAAGTAGTCATGTCCTAATTAAGACACAATCATCAAAGATTCTGCTCAATGTAATTAGTTATACAGAATGTGTTAGGATAATATCCGACATTTTACGACGATCACAATCCAGAATTAACTTTTACTTACGTATGAATCTTTCGACGAACAAGGCGATGGTGATGACGTAGAAGACGAACAGATAGAAGATGTTTTGACGATTCTCCTCCAGGAACGTTGTGACGCAGTCCCATTTCTTCAGCAACCAGTGGCGGGCTCCATCTTGGGCTGGTTCAATATGAAAGCTCGTCATTCTGCAAAGAGCCAATAAACATCGCCGTTTAGACCATCGCCTTCGACATTCTGCACGTCTCCCGACAGGGCTGGTAACCGGAGAAGGATTTATTACATCTGTATGCAACTTCTTTAAAAATAATTTTAATTAAATTTGGTATGGGATACCTAAACTAAAATTTGCGAGAAAAATCTTAATTTTGATTCTGTATTTTAAATGATAAATACTACTACCTCAATTTCATACGAAACTCACGTAAACTTCTCAAAAAAAATATACATTAAAATCTAAATACGTATTAAGACTTTCATACGTTGATGAGTTCTGTTCGTCATCGTACCTGGCGACGTTGGTAGACGTGTCAAGGAAGTTCTGTTTGGCGCCCTTACAGTCAAGTCCGATAGCCACGAAATCGCCCTTGTACTCTTTCATCATTAGCTTAAAGTCGCTGTACGTGAGGAAGTCCTTCTGTTGCAACCCCGCGTCCTGGAACATCCCGTCAATCAACTCCGTCACGTGCTCGTCCAACAGACTCGTGGTCCTGGCTATTTCCACCAGCGAACGCAACATCTCAGACAACTCGCCCTTGTCGATCACGCCGTTCCGGTCATTATCGCACATGTCGAATATTATCCGCAGTTTATCTTCCGTTTTCCCTCGCGAAAAAAGCACCACCGTATCCAGAAATTCCTGCAATTAAATCCAGAGTCTTGTCAATTACGTTCACGCGCAGTATCTTACGGTTTAAAACCTCTTTAAGCCTCGTTTCTAATCATAAAGATTATTTTTAATATTATCACAAGAATCTATCCTCACACACTCGACACAGAAATTTATTTTTCTATATCAGTGGTATTCAACCTTTTTTGTTCGCGTACCCCCAGATATAATTTCTCTTCAACTTTGTACCCCAAAAGTTATTTGTGTATAATTCAAGTTATACATAGTATATAATCTACATCTAAAATAAATTAATAAATTACATTACTGATTATTCAGTGTTTATCATAAAATAATTTTTTTTTTTTAAATTTCACGTACCCCCTAAGATATCTTCGCCTACCCCAGGTTGAATACCACTGTTCTATATGATACGTAATTTTTTTTGCTTTATTTCAGCTTTTCTCGGAATATTTTAAAAAAATAGTTTCAAAAACGTCCGCATCTTTCAGTTTTATGTGTGACTGTGGCAAAATTTAAATTCAAGATTTAAATGGAACAAAAAAATTAGGATAATTAAACGGGTGGTTATGACGAGCCAGGAACGTGGTTAACATACGGACAAGAACTTAGGAAATGTAAGTTTATCGTAAAAATTCTGACCTTTCTCTTTTTTTAATCATACGATATATAACGTAAGTCAGCTGTAAGATGCGAACTGTATTAGAGCGGCTCAGGACAGAAATCGTAAGGCTCTATTTCGGCAAACACATTTAATAAACCGGAGAATTGATTAAAAATTTACCTGAAAGGAGATACGTCCGTCACCGTCCTTGTCGACGATGTTAAACATCTTGCGCACAAACACGGCGTCAGGTTTCATGCCAAGCGCGCTGGCAAATTCGCTTTTGGACAGCGACGTCCTCATGACGGTCATGACTTCCCCGTCCTCGTCGCCGTCTGAATGCGAGCGCCTTCGCTTCTCGCCCGGCTTAAGCCCGAACGTCAGGGCGTAGGCCTCGCGGAAGAAATGTTCGAGTCTCTTCTGCCTTCGCTCTCTTGTCTCCGCGTTGGTGAGCATCATTTCACGGGGCGACTGGACGCTGACAAGCCGCTTCTTGTGGGAATTTAGGAAAGCCTCTAACTTCGAGACAAACTTACGACGCGCGGCGAGAGTATCAAACTCCAGTACCATATCGTGATCCCTTGGAACACGAATTAAAATAAGTGGGCGTTTTTTGTTTCCAAGGCTGTCCTGCAATAAAAAGTTCTGGTAACACATTTGTTATTATAAAAATAAATATTATATAAACCGTCCTTGATTCTCTTCGTGTAATATCTTAGTTGCTGATAAGAATATCTACCTTCGTAAACATCACAAAAATGCAGATATTTGAAAAAATTATCACCTGCCAAAATATATATAGAAACTTAAAGAACATTCATCACGTCATGTCAAGCTCGAATATCGTCTGGACGCTCTCCGTGCTACCAAGAGAGCCCACATCGAGGTCTACTGAGGTCAGTAAAAACTTGCAGAGTCTCACTGTAATCCGCCGCAAACAGCATGTGGCTAGCTCAATTTGTTCGCGCGCCACAATGTTTCAAAACCTCGAAGGTAAATTATGAACACCCTGTATATACCCACCTGTGATTCTTCTACCGTAAGAGCTTCAGACGTTCTGAAGTTAACAGTTCGTAATTTCTCTCCTTTCCGATCGACCGTGTGAATCGCTGCTTCGGGTCCGAACTTGACCTTGACGAGGCGCCGGTGATTGGCGTGTAGCCACTCTCTGACGGCCATCTTGTCCACTGAAGTCTTCCCTCCGACGTTGTTCTTTAATTCTTCCTGCCGCATCCTCAAACGACGTCGTCTTCTGTTCTGCAACTTCACTACTCCGTATCCGGCCCCGGCGCACACGATCGGCACAAATCCCAGGAAGAGACAGGCGTAAATATAAGCCAGTTCACTGCCCTGCAAAGAAGGGACGTAACCCTGATAATGGAGACAGCAAGAACCTCTACTAGAAGACCTTTGAAAATGGAAGTTTATTTTCAAATCGTGGCGAGAATACGTAACAACTTCTAATTCGCACGTCAACATTTAAAAAATAAAAAACGACAAAATTCTGACGTAAACTTTACAATGACTAAAATGACGAACTGCAGTTGAAGCCCTACCTCGAAGTAGTCGTATCCTTGAAGGTACTTGCAGGGTTCCAGAAGACTGGTGTTCAGCTGCACTGGCTGTGGGCACGGATCGCCCTTCACCCAGAAGAAAATGTGTTTCTGGAGGTCATTAGGTTCGATATCCGTGCTGTTCACTATCACGTCATAAAGTCTGACTCGCCGAATTTCTTCAATTTCTGCATCCGTAAAGATTCTGTACGGAATAAAATATTTAACTAAGTATTTTTAAAATACGCCACGACTGACGACCGGCGTAATGTAGCATCGGTATTCTTCGGGATAAACAAGGAACTGTCGAAGGAACTTACAAATTCTAATCTGGACGCAGTTCATCCCCTACATTTCTCCCTGCAAAATACATTTTGAGGGGTTTCGAACACATTTCATCTTCTTCAACAACTCACACGTAACCAAAAAATCCTCCGGGCACAAAGTGAAGCCATTTTTTATACTATTTAAAAGTTTACGATAGCTACAGCAGTTCTGTGGCTTGAAGAGAACTGACGAAGTTGAATTTTCAAAAACTGAGAACATTCTCGAAGAAGTCTCCGTAATTTTCTGCGTTTCGTACGTCTTCAGGGCATTTATAAGGATATACGTATTTAAAATAGTGTAATATATTTTTTAACACCCTGTAATTATATTTAAATGTGACGATACGAAACTAGAATTTGCGCAGCCATCTTTGAAGCAGATGAAGTGGCTCCTGGGACGGAAAGATCAGTTTTTTTCTAATATTCTGTCCCAATTAACACGCGTAATTTAATTTTAAAAAGTAATTTTTTACAAACAATACTGAATTATGACATGAACAATTAATAAAACAAATACAAAACGTACAGACTTCCCACAGAATCCTAAAAACAATTGCGCGTATCATTAATCGTCTTAATAATTATTTATATTTGAAACTGTGGACGTAAATTTTTCCCACGTATCAACTTCCTGATTTGCACTCACCCGCTCTCCGTGTTCTCAAACCAGAACCGATCTGCGTCGCGTATACGCGCGAACTGCTCCTTGATGATCGCCCTGAACAGCTCTCCAGGTCCGTCTCTCGACTCAAGCATGCCCCCGACATACAGATCCACGTTGTCTAATCGGTTAGCGTAAACTCCGGCAAGAAGTCGTAGCAACTCCGGTCGCTTCT
>NW_019060259.1:265595-295451 GCF_000696155.1 Zootermopsis nevadensis
TGCGTCCACTCCTTCACTCTTGGCATCCGGAAGTACGTCCTACAGGAATAGGACACGTAGATCGTGTCAGTATAGCGTCGTGACTCCGGACTGAACATAAAGGGTTCGATCCCTGCCAGGGTCAAAGTATTTTTCTTCTAGCCTCTGCAGCTCATTTATCCAAAGGATACCAGGGAGCTTTGCCCCTGCCAGGGTTCAAACCCCGCTGTCCAGTCCATAACCTGACATCGTACTCAAACTGCTCCAGCTCCGGAAGATAAAAGACGCCGACGGAAGACGTGAACACGTTAAAACCTACCTGACTGTGTTGTAATCTGGGAGACCATTGTCTCTGCCCCTCATAATATTCAGCGCGCCTAGGTCTCTCCTTGAAAACTCCATCGGACCAAAGAGTTTGTCTCGCACGTCAGAACACAGAACCGTGTCTTCGCGCTCCGCTATCTGAGAAGACATCCCCAGCAGAAGTTCTTCGACGGTACTGTCAGACAGCACATCCTGGACACGGTGAAGACAGAATCAGCTCCACTCATAAAACAATCATCTCGAGCGAAATCTTTTTTACGTAAATATTCGCCGATTTTAATTTAAAAGTTTCTCTTACGTTCGAGTCCCACCAAGTGGAACAGAGACGAAGAGCGTGGAAGCCCATGGGCGTTTCTCTGAAGTGGCACGACCCGTCACGACGGTAGATCCCGGGCGGTATCATCGTGTGTCCAAACCTGAACGCCGCGCTCTGAAACACGTGGCTCACTCCTGGGTGGACGTCGGGTTTGTAGCCTTCGTATCTCGGCAAGCCTTCGCCCATGAAGGCTGGCAAGTACTCGTAAGCGATGATGTTCTGGTACGAGGAGGAAAAGAATTCGGCTGTGACGTAAAACATACCACAACCATCGTTTCTCCATTATACAGGGTGTCTACAATGAAACGCCCGAATTTTATCGTATTCTCAGGAAGTAAGGAATAGAGATGTGGCCTATTATTGACAAATATCAGTCACACAACACATCAAGTTTACTTTAAAAAATCAATACACTTGTATAATTAATTTCTACGGGTTCAAATGTACCTTAAAATATATAGAACGACAAAAAGCATTTTGTAAAAAAAATTATTTTCAAATTTGGCTAAAAGGAAAGATTCGTTAATTAAGATAACTGGCAGTACATGAATTTGTTAACTAACACTTAACCCCCCCCCCAAACCTTACCAGATCACAGGTTTTATCTTTCTTAATTAAAATATAAATATATAATTCACAACGGAGCAGAAAAAATTCAACTCAACATTACAAGTGAGTGTTTTTCTTTTTTTTCCATCCTGACATTTCCATACACACGCGCGGCGAAGGCGCTGTAACGTTACCTGGAGTGTGGCTACCACAATACGACGAGCTCGTTGGAACACTTCTTCGTCAGGCCACTCTGGATGTTGTGCCTGTACGCGTCCTGCTACCACGTTATGCCATCGGAAGAACAGGATCCCAAACGCGAGGAGTGCGGGGTTCTGGTTTGTCCGAGGGTCACCCAGCACTGCAGAAACAAGCGGACTTAAACCCTTTTGCCACAGAACTTATGGCTCGGAGCTTAAGAGTTTAGTGGTAAGCTAGAGCGCCCATAAATCGCCAATAGCATTTAACAGCAGACAGAAGAAGTCTGTTGAAACACAGGAAACTTACGGAAAAGTCTCTCGGGATTCATCATGCGAAGTACGTGAGGGGCGGGCGAGTTGAAAAGGGGAACCCTCATCGTATTCCTGATCGGAAGTTTTCCACTTTTGTCTGTGAGGAACGTTCCATTCTGGAAGGAGCGCATGGCATTTACCCACGCTTCACTTGTGCTGTAGATGAAACTGCCGTCAATCCACGCCGTCATACGATTCGTCTGTAAACACCGAGCGACATCCACTCTTTCAAACTGAATCACAATTCAAATTATTTCATTATGATGAATTAAATGGGAGGATACAAAGTGAGGGATCAGATGAAAGAGTGATTATGCACAGTGAACTGAAAAGGAATAAGGAATTCATTCATCTGGAATCGCTGAGGAAAACCACGGAAAATATTGGTCAGGACAACTCTGGTGGATATCCTAAGTTAAAATGGCGTTGTCAAGTAGCCTAAGTTTTCCCTTGTACTCCCAGCTCAGTAGCCGAGAATGTGGAAGCCATTCTTCCCGCTACGAGTATTTCTCGTCACTATTGTTCGTCCCTGTGCTTGCAGGAAAGCTTCAAATCTCGTCCCTGTGCTCGCAGGAAAGCTTCAAATCTCGTCCCTGTGCTCGCAGGAAAGCTTCAAATCTCGTCCCTGTGCTCGCAGGAAAGCTTCAAATCTCGTCCCTGTGCTCGCAGGAAAGCTTCAAATCTCGTCCCTGTGCTCGCAGGAAAGCTTCAAATCTTGTCCCTGTGCTCGCAGGAAAGCTTCAAATCTCGTCACTGTGTGAGCAGAACCCAAAATTCTTAGCCATATTTGAACCACTAACCTGTTCGCGCGGACTGTTTGGACTCTGCCCAGTTTTGCGATCGTAACCCGCTCTGTGGAATGGAATATATTTGTTCCCTTGGCACTCGCGATCGTACATCTCGTCACATCTTTCGATCTCTATCCGGTGGACTTCTATAGGGCACCCGCTCTCACTTGCCATCAGGACTTCAGAGCTCACCACTTGCCCTATCAAAATACACAAATCATATTTTAACTAAGATGTCTCAGTTGATTGATTAATCACATTAATTGTTCAATCTTCAATCCTGACAAAAGTAGTTTTCATTTCAGACAACAATCAAACTAACTTTTAAACATAACATTTTTTTAACTAACAGTGTATTTATGTGTTTCGTGTGATTCTCAGAGTAAACAGCGATTATTTCCTTAATCAGCGTTAACCAGTTGATCTTTGTAATGGTGAAGAGTTGTGTTTTCTTCGCGGTACGGACTGAATTCTTAAATTATTATTTAGACAAATTTCGGCTTCAAAGGGTTAACCAGACGAGCTTTGTAATGGTGAGGTCCTGTTTTCTTCGCGGTACGAGCTGAATTCAACCTTCGGCTTCATTTTCTTCCTGTTGCTTTAATATGTTTACTGTGCATGAAACGTAAAGGCATGAAATACAAAACAGAACTTACCAAAAAATGCAAGTAAGGCGGTTCGATTCCTGGAGGAGCCAAGTCCATCCTCCCCCTTCATAAAAATCTGGCTGAGTTTCCGTGGACTGGGGCGATTCTGGCCTGCCAGCATATAGACGCCATCCGCGTAAGACGGGGGCGTCTTGCGGGTCAGGTGGTTGTCTGGAAACACAGCACAATTACTGCAGCTTCATATACACCCTGGAATCCATCCATCCGCTGTTCTCCGCTGAACTAACAATACTGATCTTCTTGTCTGATTTCAATCTACACTGAAATGTGTCGGGAAATTTTAGTAAAAACTTCCATCGTTAAACTTTACGGCAATTATTTCGGTAGTTACAGAGTTATTTAATGCGGAAAAACAAGAATGGAGAAGTTGACAGCCTCATTTTTGTAACTTTTTTCCCCTTAAAAATGAATTGCTATATAATTCATACCTAAACTATTAGATATCAGATATAAACAGTAGAAACGTATTTATTTTATTCTAAGCGCAAGCACAAAACAAGCTTGTGCTGCAATTTATCGTCAGGAATCGTTCACGTGACTTTTCAATCACTCTGTATAACCTATTACATCGCAGTAAAACACAATTTAGGACGCCGTCTTACGGGAATTGCCGGTACTAATCACGATGGAAATGGTCAAAAACCAATGAGTGTAATTCATAAAAAGTCAATATAAACAAACGAAATATTTAATTAATTTGGACTTATGATAGAAACAACATAAAAGATCAGTACAAAAAAAGTTTTATGAAACTTTTACATAACTTTATAATTATTGGTATCATTTAATTTTAGTAATCTTACAGAACATTCTGAGTTCTAAGCCTCAAAATTACTCTGACGATCCAGAAATTTCAAATGGAACAAAAAACCACGTGTCAACGTTGCAAACAGCAGCCGCAAACTGTCAGAAACCCCCTTCTAATAAAAGTTCGTTAAATGACCCACGACTCACATAAACCGTAAAACACCTTGACACGTCAAAATCCAGATTAAGCCTGCTGTCTGGAAACGAACTCACATCTAGTTTAATTGCGTAAACGAACTTTCTACATATTAATTATACGATTATATGATGAAGACATACTTTACGTTTAAGAAACCAAACAATTTTGTAATATCCCCCCTTCCTGCCTCGCCTCATCCACGCAGCGTGATGCTATGCCAAGGTCCCCTTCACATACTCGTACGTTCAAACCCAGAGCTGTATAGTGTGTCAACAAACAACATCATATGAGGATTTAACCCTTTGAAGCCGAAGCCCGTCTAAGTCGTATTTAAGAATCCAGTCCGTACCGCGAAGAAAACACGACACTTCACCATTACAAATATCAACTGGTTAACGCTGTTTAAGGAAATGATCGCTGTTTATTCCGAGAATCATAAAAATACATAAATGAACTCCGGATCTAATGCAGAGTTATCGAATGTTAAACAAAGTGGTACATATAGTTACCACTGTGCTTTAAAGGGCTAACAGAGATGAAAATATGGACTGGGAAAATAAATACTTTGGCTGATGATTGGCAGACGTCAATGACGAGTTTATGAACGTCTATTTACTTCTGTTTTTTGTACATTTCAGTCGCTGCTGATAATTTGCTCGTGCCACCTTATAAACCTGACGTGAAAAAGTGGGCAGCTGTTTAACTGGCTACGCTGGATGTAGGCCACAGCGTCACATAGCAACTCCGAGGTGTTGACCTCGCTTCGGCTTTGCCAGGGTCAGGTCCGCGACGTTTAAATGGAGCACTCATTGAACCTGCTCATTCAGCTATCTTCGGTCGCTACATTTACGTATCCAGGAAGTTATGATGTTGGAATTTTTTTACCCGCTGATATCTGCACGAAACCTCAGAATCACAAACTCGTCATCGTGTCTTCTCGAACTGAAACCAATTACACAATCCGACGACGAACTGCGTACTCTTAGACCAGGGGCTCTTTAACATTCGCCAGTTACCAACTACTACCACCACCTCGTTACGACAAACATGTTCAGTCTGTGACGTATTTAAGCTTCTTTCAATATAAAGTTTAATTTACGTTATAGCGATTTGCATAAATCCTTCCAAGTCTTGTTCAGTGTAACGTGTTTAAATGTCTAATTTGTCGTTCTTCATTCAACTGAATAGCTGCTTACCACCAAAAAAAACTGATGATATTAACAAAGCGATTTTTTCTGATATCCGGTTCGTACGTTCCATCACACAGAACGACACATCGTTATATAAAAAGTACACGCGGGCCGCATGTTGAGAACTACTGCACTGCCTCTTATAAGTGTAAACTTATACATTATATAAAAATAACTAAATACTGTAACGATAACATATATTTTAATAATCATTTATAATCACTAAAGTCGTCTGCCACGAGCCAATAGTCGCTCGACAAGAAATTCCTCGCCTTTTATGGAACCCTAAGCTCCAATATCGTGTTCGCAGGAACACGTGACCGGTCCGTATCCTAAGCCAGATAACTCCAAGCCTCTAAGAATCCGTCGCAAGTGGTTTTAAGCTGAGTGTGACGAGGATAATGATCGTGTACAGACCGGTATAAGATGTCGTTGTCTGTTTGCAGGAATTTGATATAAATGCGTAGTTCAATCGTTTCAAGGCAAATCGGAATGTGGCTTTTAGGTCAAAGCTGTCTGTTCTTCGAGTCAACTTGTAAGGCAAAATATGTGAGCACTAGAATTAATTTCAACTATCGCCAACCCAGATCTCGCGCTAATATCGAGACACATCATTAAATCACGATGGTTCTAGATCAAACATGCAGCTACATACAGTCTTTATTAACCCTTTAAACCCCAGTGGCAATTATATGTACCACCTGATTTAATGATTAGTAATTGGTGTATTAATGGGTCTCGTATTTTTCTCAATTTTACTTGCTAAGAAAAAGAATCAAGACGTTCTTTAATAAGATCAAATATCAATGAGAAATCTCATACTACGTAATTCACTGTTTTATTAATGAATGATGACTAGCAAGGACGTGGAAGGAAGCGGTCTAATAAAATTTTGGGTTCCAGAAAATATCGAAAATTTATTGATCACATGAATGACTATTATCTTTTCAAAAATGACTCCGATTTACTTATAGATCCGAGAGAAATTCGCCTACCGTCGTACGGACTGAATTCAACAGCAATTTTGTTTTTAAGTGATTTCGTAGTCGGACAGACGTGCAGAAGTTGCGTCCATAAACCTGAAGCGAAAGATTTCTTAGATCCCGAATTTTAAGTTCAGACGTGTTACGATCTCACGCGAGAAGCGATCAACGCCTAAGCACCATTAATTATTACAATTTTCACACGCTGCTGAAAGCACAAGACGACAAAGAAAGTTAACCGCTGTGAAACCCCCCCAAAAGACTCCACGCCAGTTCCATTCTAGAGCTCTAGGTGGTATGAAACGAGCGTTAAACCGTGCGATTATAAACTCCGCAACCAAACAGCGGTTGCACAACGCGATTTGCAACATCGAGATCTTCTATGCGTTTCTCCGTTGCAAAAACGCAAAAAGGACACACGTCAATTCAACGACTTGCCCGAAAATGTCAAAGCCGTGCAGAAATCAATGTCGCTACTTGATGAAGATTTTCTTCTGGGTTGTGACATCGCGCGGACCTGTAGATTGGTACCAACGTTTCGGAGGACCCTACTGCCTCCATCTTCTGTGCTGAAATTCGGTATCAACGTACGAGTCAACACGACGTTACAGGCGAGAGAAGACCAACGTGGACATCTTTACCGCCGTGAAAACCTGAAACCCCCCAAAAAATGCTGCTCTTACTCGACTTTCGAGAAAGTCGACTCCTGCCTTTAGTTCGCATGTACCGACGTACACGAGGATCTGTGGTGAATATAAAAATAATTTCCCTTATATTGAATTTTTATGACCGCCACGGTGGTCTAGCGGTTAGAACGCTGGCCTTGTAATCCTGGGGTCTCGGGTTCGATTCCCGGCGGTGCCCGAATTTATAACTTGTGTTGGGCAACACGGAGTTTTCCTCCGGGGGCTTCCCCGGTTTCTCCGTGGCATCCCAACAATTACTCCATTCACACACAGAAGAAGGCAATGGCAAACCACTTCTGGATCATCTGCCAAGAACGTATATGAACAGGTCCCAGTCCGAGAGAAGGATGGAAGGATCCTGTTCATATGGACCTGTCGTCAGACAGAACAATAAATAATAATAATAATAATATATTGAATTTAACACCAGACGCGGACTGAGGTATCAAGAACGCTGAGGTAACCTGCTAGTAATATTCTACAGTCACGTACCAAACTTATTTGTTCATTTTTTATAACAGTTTGTCCTGCACGAAGATCCATTCAGAATAGACTCATGCCCCCCCCCTCCCCAGAGAAATGTTGGCGAAATTGGCTATTCAAAGTAAAGGTTTGTTCAAGTCAAGAAACAACAATCAGATATTTCACCGATGCAAACGGATAAGAACCACGCCTGGAGCTTAAATGACAGAACAATGCGTTCGTCAGTGAACAATAAATAATTGTTTTGCGAAACATGGAGAAAAATAAAGAAAAATACCGAAACAAAACAATGCAATCGCTACATAATAGCCAACTGCTTAGACGTTTGGCCACCAAATGGTTTAAATGGCATGTAAACGGAGAACAGACCTTGGACAGCGTCTGGAACCACAGTTCCAGAAATATGGTCGCCACAGGCGAGTTAATTATGACGGGTAACGGAGGGTAAAGCCATGCCTGATACTTATTACACCGCACGCCCCAAAGACGTGAGTGCGGTCAACGCCATTAACCTTCTGAAGCCATAAACGGTGTAAATATTTAAGAATTTCCTCTTCCTTCTCAGGAATTTCATCCTGGAGCGTATGCCCTCCTCAATGACCCATCCCATCCACCGCCACCAAATTTCCACACTGATACAAACACACAACACAGTGTTCACAAAAATAACTCCCAGAAATAATATCTTCCGGAGTTATCAGTATGGAGGATTTGACGTTTCAGAGGCCCTGATGATGGAAGCAGCAAGTACCGGCAGCAAGGACCTCTAAAACATTGATAAACTTCTACCAAATTAAACGGCACAACAACCCAGAAGACAGCCATTTTCAGTATTTCCTCGTTTAAAAAAAGGCACGCGATGTCTCCTAAACGTCGGAATTCGAACTGAAGCGAATAGTCGCGCAGAATTTCAACCATTTTAGTCGCGGTAAAAATGTATAAAATTTCGAGAACCTCCCAGGTATTCGCGGACCACAATTTGGACACCACTGCGCTCAAGATACACATTTATCATTGTGTATTTTCGTCTACCTCAAATTCATGTCCATTATTTGTTCTGCAGATGAACGAAGGAGTCAACAAAGGACACACACTGATCCCCCAATTGCCTTACAACACGTCTGCAGGACCTCTGTAGTTCTGCACTATTCAGAACTACAAAAGGGCGAGACCACATTTCTGAGATGCAAAATCTTCATTTGTAGACGTCGTACACACACAACAGTCAAACCGAAAGGCTTTTATTCTGACACAAGGAGCCGAACAGTGAAAGTTGGGTCCTTTCAAAACTAACAATGGATCTATTTCGCGTCAGACCCGTTCACCGGCTTCCAGAAACGTCACGTTCTACATTAATCGTAAAATATCCCGTTCAAATTAAAATGAAATAATTTATTTCGTATTATAATTACTATGAATACCAAAGAAAAATGCTTGAGCGAACCGAGTAATCTTCTGGCCTTCCCCAAGATGTCGCAGAAACATACCGCTTTTATTTATAGCCCTGAAGATAGAAGCAGCACGTTCCTCCGATATATCTATGCCTATCCATTCCCTTTGAACATCTACAACCAATTTTTTTTATACATTTCTCGTCTCCTCCACACGCTCTACACGCCTAACCCATCTCATACTCCTTGATTTGATCATCTTAATAACACCTGAAGAATACAAATTACACAGAGCTCGTCATTATCCAGTTCTGTCCGGCCTCCTGCTATTTCATCCCTCTGAAGTCCAAACAGAACATTCAAAGACTGTCGGTACCCTAAATTCCCCCCTCCCTCTGCCATATCAAGTCACTTTTCATGTCAGCCTTCGACAATTACTCTGAATGAGACAGGCGTGATATCGGTGGTCCCGAGATCAGACCCCGTCACACCTTCCACTGGAGGCGGGGCCACTGTCCGCCTTGCCGAACGCAGTTTCACCGGCAATTTATTAACGCCCGATCAGCACTCAAGATTTCGATCACTTTTGTACGTTCCATGGACAACTTTCATAGGTTACGTTCCTTCCAATCGGAGCATTAAATGAACACGCTTAAGGGAAGACTGGTTCGTCCGTCTGTCCGATTAGCCCTTTACAGCACAGTGGTTAAACAATCACTAATTCTGCATTTTTCCCACAGAAATTACATGTGGTTTTCTTACGATTCTCGATGTAAACAGCGATCATTTCCTTAAACACCGTTAACCACTTGATCTTTGTAATGGTGAAGAGTTGTTTTCTCTTCGCGGTACGGACTGAATCATTGAATATAATTCAGACGAACTTCGGCTTGAAAGCGAAAAACAAAAAATTCTTCGGAATCGAATCTCCGTCAAAGCATCGGTTATCAGGACTGAGGACTTTCGTGATTTTCCTCAGTACAACCACGCGAATGCCAAGACAAAAAAACGACCGCAACCTTCCGTGTCCCTCTTCATCATCCTATTACATGTAGTTGATACAATGTCATTAAACAGCTTATCAAGCAACATCAGCCCCTCATTCTCTCTTCGCTGAAGACTGTGATGCTAAGATAAACAAATAAAAGCAAGAAATTATATCTTTCGCCATTTACTTAACTAACTAACTAACTAACTAACTGATACGGGCTAATTCCAATTGTAAGGCGATGCATTGGTAGATATGAAAGGCTGCAAATTTGTGGGACACAGAAGGAGTCGAACAAGGCTTTCATTTCAAATTATCCACGTCACGTTTGGACTGATTCATGCAGCTACAAATGACAACGAACTTAATTATACCACGGTCGAAAGTAAGAAAAGGCTAGTCGGAGCGAGAATCGATTGTTCCTCACTTCAAACGTGTTTTACGCGTTTGTAACAGGTCGATAATATTCCTCGAATAGATTTGAGTCAGGGAGAAATCAGTTCTTTCTGCACAATTCCGTGTGCTTAGAGAAATGATCTGTTGCCGTCTCCTTCCCTCTCCTTTGCCTTCATTATCGTAAAAATGAACTTGTTTATAAAACATTCAAAGTATTTTACGTTTATTCGCATTACTTTCAACACTTTTATGTAGAAATTTACTAAAAATTAATCACAATAATAAGAATTGTCTGTAAAGAAGAGGTCTACTTAATAATTCAGTCCGTACCGCGAAGAAAACACAACGCCTCACCATTACAAAGATCAACTGGTTGACGCTGTTTAAGGAAATAATCGCTGGTTACGATGAGCTACAGCTTGATGACCGTGAAAATATCAAGTATCATATTTGCCCAATAAATCTTGTGGTGAAGATAAAACTACGTAATGGCAATATAGCCGAAAGCCTCCCTTTCTAGAAATATGACGTACGTTTCTTATTTTATATAATACTCCAATCCTTTTGCTCAATAAACGGTCAGAGGAGTGCCTATGTAGTACATTGTTCTGAAACATTAGCCTAACAGCACACCTTAAAATTTCCTTCCTCTCCTGCAAAAACGCAGCTAAACCTCAGCTTTTCTTTTGTAGCCCCCACTACAGAGCACCACCAGCCCGTTTTAGGTACCCCGGAGGGTCCAGTCCATAGGCGGTCACATCGCCCCCTCCCCTACGCTGGACCGACCGTGAACCAACGGACACAAGACAAGACGACCACGGCAAGAAAATTGACTATGGACTATGGCTGTTACGATGAGAATAATCTGATTAATATTTAAAAATCCAGTCCGTACCGCGAAGAAAACACAACGCCTCACCATTACAAAGATCAACTGGTTGACGCTGTTTAATCTGATAATCATATAAAACCCACAAACACATTCTGTGAGCAACACCTAGAGTTGATATTCAAGCAGGCGGTACATATAGTTACCACTTTGTTTCAAAGGGTTAATGCAGATTTGGTCTTCGGTCACATAAAAAATATCTTGAACCTGTCTCATAAATGTAATAAATGGCGTGTTCTGATTCAGAATTCAGTCTGAAACTATTAACACGAGACCTCTAAGGTCAGGGCAGAAACCTAGACACTGACAAAGAACGCGAGTCTTCACAGAGAAGACCTACGAGGGTAAAGAAAAACACTTGAACCGAGCAGTGAAATTCAAGTGACCTACTTGCGTTCTGCATTATGTCAGTGTTTTGACCGAGGTCAGAGAGCACCACTCACACGAGCCATTGCACTTGACGTCAGTGCGTCTTAAACTTTCTAGTCGCCCGGTAAAAATCCAAGTTATCACGGAGATGATTATGGATTTGCCTGTCTTGGGGAATGTTACGTCGTGCAGTTTGCTGTAGGTGTTTACTGCCCTCACCGCCTTGATGATGGCAGCAAAAACACCTCTGAAACATCGGTAAACTTACACTGGACTGTACAGCCTAACATCCCGGCGCTGACCACGTGCATAATAGAGCGTATCGTTTGTGCAAGCAAAAATAACTTGACTTTAAGTTTTATGGAGGACGTCGAATCAGGGTTTTATGAAGAAACGAGGTGGGCGGTGCATAGGCACGTAAATTGCTAATCGTTTTGAAATCTCGGCTCTGACTGGTGAGTGCAGGAGAAAGCTCCTAGCAACGCCTCGGGAGAAAACATGACCACTCGGCCACTCGCTTTTATTGGGTGGAAATAAACTTTATTATTGTAGATTTTTTATCCTTCAGTACCGGGTTCAGATCCCACGAAGAAACACGCCTCGTAACAGTTGGATTTTCGTCATGTCACGTCCTGTTGCCAGTTGGGAATCAGAACAGCGCGTAGGGCGACCCTGGCGTTACTTATCGCAAGTTAATCACAGATGCAGAACAAATAACAATAATTTAATTTAATTATGTTTAATTACGCGCTGATTTACCTGCCCAAAGGACAATTACAAAGTGTACGGGCTGGAAAAGTGGAGAGAACAAAGATAAACAAACAAACAAACAAAAGAAAAACGTAGTAATAATAATAATAACAGACTTAATAAGACATCGAAAGCAAAATTTACTGAAATGTTTCTAAACAGAAAATAATTTTCGTTATTTAAGTCTACACTTATTAATTTTAAGATCTAACCACACGAAGAACGCCAAGACACAGGAGACGCCGTGTAGTCTCGTAGAAGTTTACCGACGTTTCGGAGGTTCTTGCTGCCTCAATCATCAAGACGATTAGAGCCATCGCATGTAAGCCAATGGCTTTTACTGCAGAATGAAGAGCACTCCTATTTCTTATTTAGGAAATCCCAGGTTCAAATCTTCGCGCGGACACCGAAGATCCTGCGAGGGGTTTCATGGTATTTCTCAGGCGCCCAGGAAAGAGCCGAGATAGTATCTTAAATTAAGCGACGACTGCTTCCTTCCAAATCCTTTCAAATTCATTAATCACCCTATCATTCATAACTACTTAAAGCATCGTTAAATAAATTGATAATAAATGGACGGACTGAAGCGAAGAGCAGATGTTTTATAACCAGAGGCTCGATGGATTGGATTGGATCATCAAGAGGCAATCATCTGCATGAATGGACCCCGTCCTAGCCTGGGGTATCAATGTCTCTTACTGCGCGGTGTTATACGCAGAACTGCACAAAATATGAGGTCAAGGCGCAATAAATATTTTTGACGAATGTCGTGTACCTCTGTTACGAAAGCACAAAACAGCTGCAGATGGCGTGAATAACTTCTGGCTCCGGCTTTTATGGGCAATATTCAAGTAAAATGGCCGAATTTCTTGACCAACTACAAAATCTGTGCGTCATAAAATGTGTTACCTTAGAATTTGTCTGTCGGTGAGTCAGCGTCTACCTTCGCGTGCACAGAAGAGACACAATTAGTTTACACAGAAGTATAAAGAAAGAGAAACATATTATGACCAAGAAACAAGCAGTTGTAAATGTCAGTCAGCTGTCACACTACGTCTTTTGTAAACTACCGTGTTGTTAGTGAACCGACTTGCCCCGAGGACAAGAACCGACATCTCTGCCTTGTTTCATGACGGAGAGCAGTCACGAATCGCTTGATACGAGTAGAAGTTGCGTGCCTTTCTGAAAGGCGACTGCCACAACACACATCGCACGAGACTGCATTTCCAACCAACCACACAGCTCTGTTACCGTCTCTAGATTTATAACTTCGGAAAGCTCTTCTGCAAGCAGCGACATTCTACGCGACTTTCTGGCTTCAAACACCTTCGTTTCTCGTGACAGGTGTCTCGCAATGACGTCATCATGAGGATTCCCCATTTAATTGTGGGGAATCTCAAAGCCAGATACACGTGCAAAGTGATAGTCGTTGTTTTCCGACTTTACCAAAAATTTAAACATGACGACAAATTTGAGTAAAAGTCTCTAGTAACAAGTTTTGATGGGTTCTGGAACCGTCACATGCTACAGACGGACAGAAATGGCGAGTCAGTAGGCCGTAATCTTGCGCTGAGTAAAGCGCAGATACAATTTCATCACCTGCGTTAGGAATTAAACGCGCGACGCCTAGCCTGGCGTAATGGAAGCCGATGACCCTAGGACCGCCACGTTCACTCGCATTACGCAACGCCTGACCGACCCGGAGACAGTCGGTGCGTCATCCATTTTCACTCCCCTACAACGCAAGAAGATGCTAATTAGTTATGTCGGTTAATATTAACACGGGTAAAAGGACAATATATCAAACCACTCTGGAAAAGGAGAGGAAACTAATTTACGACAGTAATAAATCTTTTCTGCACTTCATCTGGGCTCAACCCGTACGCCTGTAGCTGAAAGGATGATCATGAATTGCACCAGTGGCGAAACGAGTCCATTTTTTAACTTAATAATGACATATATCTTATGAAGCAAATTTGAAGCTAACTTTACCTGTAATTTTCGCTAATATTTATTTAATTTTCGCAAATGAAGGCATACCAGAATATAAATGAAAGCTTTAGAGGAACCGAAACATACGAATCTAAATTGTCTGAGAAGGGATAATTAACTCGTGTTCATGTACGGCATTTCCTTCGTAATCTTTAACACTTATCGTAATTCCGTGATGCGATCTCCACTTACGTTGCGCAGATTGGTTAATTTTTAAATTCACTCGGTAATTATAAATCTATAAATGATTTAGAACTTTCTAAAGACTATCAAACCTCGTTTATCAGTTTCTGTATCACCCTATCATTCATAACTACTTAAAGCATCGTTAAATAAATTGATAATAAATGGACGGACTGAAGCGAAGAGCAGATGTTTTATAACCAGAGGCTCGATGGATTGGATTGGATCATCAAGAGGCAATCATCTGCATGAATGGACCCCGTCCTAGCCTGGGGTATCAATGTCTCTTACTGCGCGGTGTTATACGCAGAACTGCACAAAATATGAGGTCAAGGCGCAATAAATATTTTTGACGAATGTCGTGTACCTCTGTTACGAAAGCACAAAACAGCTGCAGATGGCGTGAATAACTTCTGGCTCCGGCTTTTATGGGCAATATTCAAGTAAAATGGCCGAATTTCTTGACCAACTACAAAATCTGTGCGTCATAAAATGTGTTACCTTAGAATTTGTCTGTCGGTGAGTCAGCGTCTACCTTCGCGTGCACAGAAGAGACACAATTAGTTTACACAGAAGTATAAAGAAAGAGAAACATATTATGACCAAGAAACAAGCAGTTGTAAATGTCAGTCAGCTGTCACACTACGTCTTTTGTAAACTACCGTGTTGTTAGTGAACCGACTTGCCCCGAGGACAAGAACCGACATCTCTGCCTTGTTTCATGACGGAGAGCAGTCACGAATCGCTTGATACGAGTAGAAGTTGCGTGCCTTTCTGAAAGGCGACTGCCACAACACACATCGCACGAGACTGCATTTCCAACCAACCACACAGCTCTGTTACCGTCTCTAGATTTATAACTTCGGAAAGCTCTTCTGCAAGCAGCGACATTCTACGCGACTTTCTGGCTTCAAACACCTTCGTTTCTCGTGACAGGTGTCTCGCAATGACGTCATCATGAGGATTCCCCATTTAATTGTGGGGAATCTCAAAGCCAGATACACGTGCAAAGTGATAGTCGTTGTTTTCCGACTTTACCAAAAATTTAAACATGACGACAAATTTGAGTAAAAGTCTCTAGTAACAAGTTTTGATGGGTTCTGGAACCGTCACATGCTACAGACGGACAGAAATGGCGAGTCAGTAGGCCGTAATCTTGCGCTGAGTAAAGCGCAGATACAATTTCATCACCTGCGTTAGGAATTAAACGCGCGACGCCTAGCCTGGCGTAATGGAAGCCGATGACCCTAGGACCGCCACGTTCACTCGCATTACGCAACGCCTGACCGACCCGGAGACAGTCGGTGCGTCATCCATTTTCACTCCCCTACAACGCAAGAAGATGCTAATTAGTTATGTCGGTTAATATTAACACGGGTAAAAGGACAATATATCAAACCACTCTGGAAAAGGAGAGGAAACTAATTTACGACAGTAATAAATCTTTTCTGCACTTCATCTGGGCTCAACCCGTACGCCTGCAGCTGAAAGGATGATCATGAATTGCACCAGTGGCGAAACGAGTCCATTTTTTAACTTAATAATGACATATATCTTATGAAGCAAATTTGAAGCTAACTTTACCTGTAATTTTCGCTAATATTTATTTAATTTTCGCAAATGAAGGCATACCAGAATATAAATGAAAGCTTTAGAGGAACCGAAACATACGAATCTAAATTGTCTGAGAAGGGATAATTAACTCGTGTTCATGTACGGCATTTCCTTCGTAATCTTTAACACTTATCGTAATTCCGTGATGCGATCTCCACTTACGTTGCGCAGATTGGTTAATTTTTAAATTCACTCGGTAATTATAAATCTATAAATGATTTAGAACTTTCTAAAGACTATCAAACCTCGTTTATCAGTTTCTGTTAGCATAAAAAATGATATCTTCGACATTAATGTAACAGTTTCTTGTCGGTAGAAAAGTGCTTATATTATTTTTAACTAGCAATATACAGCAACAGTAAGCAAAATTATTCAACTAAAATATCCATGAATGACCTAAATTTTCCTTCTATCAACCACTTGAATTGTATCGGATTTATGCCTGAAACTTGAACCGAAATCTAAGAAGCTCAGTTTTAAATTACGTAGCCCGATACTGAATCAGTGTTTAAGTGATCTAAGTTACTCAAAGAAAGGTCAACAGTTAATGTTCACATGGAACCCCCGGAAGGTACCAGAGAAACAAACGACATCGCATTAAATGTAAATTTCAACTAAAATAAGACCGAACTGAAAACAATAGTATCGACAAATTAATGCCAATAGCCATGGAAACAGGCGGATTCTGAAATAATATTCATAATTATTAACAAAACTGGCCTACGTCGCACTTTATTAAGCAAATACCATCCTAACAACGTAATAAATCTAATCATATTTTTAACACTTCAGTGCATACGTGCATAATAAAATAAAGAAAGTTTAAAATATACTTCAGATAAATTAATGACATTAAATACGAAACGTACCTGATATAGTCGTCATTTAACAAGTTCTAAATTACCAAAATTTCGTTTGAAATGGTTGCTTTTGTGAAAATTGTTTTTGGATAGGGCTGTACCTCATATGTGCGCAATGTCTATCAGTCTGATGATCTAGGTTCCACTCACTCAACGTCATTAACTTCTTCGTTTCGATTAATTTACGTCTGCACTTACGAGCGGCAAGATTACGTCAAAAGTTTATTCACCCGTTCTCCTCAGTTTCATTTGCGTAACTTTAATTATCTTCTTAAATTTTTATATATATATATATATATATATAATTATACCTTAAACTACATAAAAAACTAATTACACGCTCGTCAGCTATTTAATCAGTATTAAGCTACTCCGTTTTGTTAATGAGTTTTTGGCTATCTGGTACTAAATCGAACAATTTGTTCGTTGATAATTTTTATTGTACTCTGACCATATTCACGCAAACCTAAAACACGGTATAAGAAACATCCCACAGCGTTTATGTATGAGTTACGTACGATTCTCGATGTAAACAGCGATTATTTCCTTAAACAGCGTTAAACAGTTGATCTACGTAATGGTGAAGTGAGGTGTTTTCTTCGCGGTACGGACTGAATTCTTAAATATTAATCAGATTATTCTCATCGTAACCATCGAGTATTTCCTTAAATAGCGTTAACAAGTTTATCTTCGTAACGGTGAAGTGTAGTGTTTTCTTCGCGGTACGGACTGGATTTTTAAATATTATTTAGACGAATTTCGGCTTCCTACAGCATATCCTGAGAATTGTGAAAGTGAATATAAAATCACCCTGTAGATCGAAGCGAGTGTTCACATCAGAGAGAGAGAGAGAGAGAGAGGTATCAATTTGCAGACAGAAAGCCACACCTCGCCCTCCACCCAAATGGCCACTGAGTAATCACCGTAGTTTGTTGCGAAGTGCACGGCTGCCCCTGGCAGTGCTGTGTCACGGATTGCAAAGCCAATAAAAGTGCTGAACAATTTTACATACTTTTGTGGTGTAATTTAGGTGTACTTGTGGTGCAACTGCTGTCACGTTGAAGCAAATAACACCTTTCATAAAGAAAGTACGTCAAAATGATGATTCAAGCGAATTTTATGCGAATCGAATCATTTATATGATCTCTTTCTCCCGCGTTCCTCATGATATTTATAAATTCTTACTGAGTGATACAGTCTGTCTGTTTCAAAGTTTTGTCTACGAAAATACAGAAAACATTTCGTTTAAATAAGCACACGTTAGTTTTCTAAGCCGATCTTTATTTGAGTCCATACATGAAGATCAGATGTAGCTTATTTAGTCTTAAGAAAACAGATCACTACGTAAAGTGTTTATCGAGACGTTGCAAGATTTTAATATTCGACGCTGCTTACCCAGAACGCCGGATTATCAGGCCAAATTCCAGCCACGATAACCCAAGGACAAGGATAATAGCGATTATTTAAATAACCCAACTTATCATATAATATCATCAGAAAGCATAGCTACATGTAAAATTCTTTTAATCGAATGCATGGCAATAAATACAAAGAAAATGAACATTAGCCATTTTCACGTGCGACTAATATGGTCACATTACCCTTAACCCAATTCCACTTCCCCCCCTCCTGCTCTGCAAAGACAGGTGGGCCCAAAATGAACATCGTAGGCCTGAAAGTCAGATTTTGTAACCGACATTTGTATACATCAGTGGGAGTGGTCGAGTTAAGTCGTGAATTCAAATAAATGGGTTGACATTGAGTAACCACGAGCAAAATATTTCTCTTGACGTTAAATTTCTAGACTACCTAAGTGATGAAATCGGGCAGAACACACATCAAGGTAAGAGCTCAACTCCGCAGGACAGAGAAAAGATTCGAGGCCTAACCGGGAACACGGATGAAGGCTAACGCCCAACACCTGCTAACGCGTCACACGGATCCTCTATTCGGCGTTGCACAAGACACAGACGACGCGGATTTGAGTCTTGAAGTCTGCGGGGGTGATCTACGTCAGTGTCTGGGCGAGGGAATTTATGAAGTTCCTCGCTCCTTCTATGCATCACAGAAATTAGTAATAACTTATCCGGGGCGTTATGCCCACGTCACTAGGTCGCGGGTCGAAGGCAAGCAGACGCATGCACCACGTAAACTGAAAATGAGACAGCGAGGTGGGAAAAAACATCTGTCGTCAGGAATAAAGATTCTCTGCAGGTTCTGACAAGAAATCATTCAGTGTTCCGACAATGTATAAGGCAGCGCTCACTGTCTAGGATGTGTTCATGTGCACGTTTCGACACGTGGCCCCATTCTAGTCTTTAGGTGATCGATTGTCGTTATACTGAGATTTTTATTTTGGTTTATCTTGTAATTTAGAAGCGGCCGGTAATCCACGCGTATTAGTAAGGCCAACATGGAGCAATATGATCCTGTATCAACTACCAACGTCACGCGGCTTCAAATAAGATAACTATGAGATTATCGCATACCGCCAAGAGGATGTGACCAACGTCAGGGCGGATCGAACCTAGGAAAATAAAAGTTGTGTACTCGTTTACTCACCGACCGAGCCCCAGTCCGGGTGAGCGAGATTGTTGAACCATCCGTCGTACCTCTGTTTCTCCGTGAAGCTGTACTGCCGCTCTGCAAACACGAAACATGAGTCGTCATCATCAAAGTCAGTCAAGCAACCCAGCTCACAGAGTTAGTGGCTCCATCACAGAACAGATTTCTTGGTTCAAGCACGTCGTGCTACACAGCCTGCCCACCGCAAAGACCATTCCAGTTGCGAGCAACGCAACGAGGCAAAACTTGGACGGAAATTAACCTGAGCTCCGAACGTGACCAGACAGGGCAGACAGACATATTTTCAACTAAATGCTACACGGGAAATTCTGATAAAGAACTGCTTACGTTTCCCCTAGCAATTCACCTTGGTCGTTGGTTTAGTGCATGAGCGCCAGAGGCGGCCGTGGACGGCAAGCTTCAGCTACCAACAGCTTCTGTCGAGCACGGTTTTACTCTGACACGTGATCACGCGACACATCAGCGTCAACACACTTAAAGGCCCAGAAGCTGACATCGAGCAATTACGGATGAAATAATTTCCATTAATCTAAGGATTCTAACTGGTTTCTAACAGACATTAACAATATTTTAAGACCCTTTTGGTCGGTTAAAGGCCGTCTGTCTACGCATTTCCTTCCTTGGAATTCAAGCCACCTAGCATTGTATCCAGACTGCCAAAAAATTGTCCTTACATTATAAGAACAGGCAGATCTACAGAGTGTTCCAAAAATATATACACATTCAATTAATTAAACAGAGACATTTATTAAACTAAACCATTACATACGTCAGCACTGGCACTTCGTTAATTAGCGAATCTAGTGTAGATGTTCACTAGGTTCCCTTCATAAAAGAGTTGTCAGTGGAACCACGGTTCCGGAGAATTTGACGTAAATACGTCTATACGGAAAGGAAGTTTATATATTGGCTTTATTCTAAATATTTCCTTTATACATGCTTTACAATTGAGATACGTTTGATTAAGACTTTGCTTATTCAACTTGAATTAGTTACGCTTAAAATGGGTCTGTAGTAGATGAATGTAATGTAAAGTAATGTAATGTAATGAAATGTCGAATGACCCTTCAATATAGACGTATTTAAATAGTATTAAAAATAGTATCATTAAAATAGGCCGTCAATCACAATATAAGATAATTAAAAGATTAAAATATCATTTTACGTTCCTTATCGAGTACTCGATTTACATGTGGAACATTTTACGACATGTTTCGGCTATATATAGCCGTCATCAGGTGTTATGTTATAAACTTTTTAACTGAATTACTGATTTTTACTAATTTTAATGATTTTTAGTTTTCATTTTTCTTATCATGTTCTTGTCCTTCATATTGTATCTTCATCTGTTGTTGTATCACAAGTCACTAATATGATTGTATTTCGTAGTGATGCCAATGTTGTGTATATGGACTGTGAAGTAAAGGTTTCAATACTATTAATGAAAATTGAATATAGAAAACAAAATATATGGCTGAAAGTAATCATGTAAACTTACCCAAGATCTACAATATCTTATAGACGTATTTATTTCAAAAACATTAGGACATAGATAAAAATATCAATATTCGGCATTGCAATGTGTATACACGTTTCTGGGACACTCTGTATATGTAAACTTCTATTTTATTCTTGTTACCGTTTTGCCTCTGAGAATAGAAGTCAGTCAAAATACGAGGGGCATTAATTAAGCATTAATTATGCACGCATTTAGTGTATGTCTGACGGTAAATAAAATCAAACCTTGATGCTTGACTGAAAGGAATAGACCGCAATGGATTTAAAACTGTAACAATAATTATTTAGCTCTGTCTCGACGTCATGTGTGTTTATAGCTCAAGGTTGGAGCACACGGAGTCTGCAATTAGCAGAAACGTCTCAGACAATTAGCAAGAGAATTTCAGAGTTACGAAATCGCAATAACTCTAACCTGAAGTGTGTAGTGCAGACCCGCAAGTGACTGACTTGAATCTAAACTGTTGTGTCACGTGACATTCTGCTAAAACTTACGCGCAACACGAGCCACGACATCAACTGCAATATCATCATCATCATCATCACTGGCAATTTGTCATTTCTGGATAATATTAAAGAGGATGAAAACTGGTCATTGGTTTTAAAGCGTAATGCCAGGAAAGGATCCTTGGCCTTTTGGTCCAACGAGAAAAATGTTGTACCAACCTGACGCAAGCCATCAGGTTACACGCAAGAGCGCGCTAGCTTTCACCACACACGTTTGTGTGACTCGTGAACGCGTAAGAGTTCTCAGCGAAGGAATTCTTCTCCCTTCTCGATCGTGGACATGGCTGCTTCACTAGACGCCTTCTTGAGAATCTGACAGTTCACTCGCACACCAACCCCAGCCTCCTAGGCTGTGGGTACAGGGGTCCTATCCTACCCTAGTATGAGTATATTTTTTGAACATTCTGTATATAGCTAAATATCTGAAAAATAACTTTCACCTCTGTTTTGCTTTCGGAGGACTCGGAAAAGTGTTTCTGTTTAACAGGCGTCTGGCATGAAACATTTTATTTAACAGGGGCAAATACAAGGCGATTACAAATGACTGGAATTATCAAACACGCTGTACGCTTACATCACTTCCTGTTTGGGTCTTGGGGAAATTTCAAACTCTTGATTTTTGTTGCACAGAATGCACAAGCCTATAATAATTTGTCATTCTTTAGAACAAGATCACTTGGAAGGATAATATTATATAATGGTGTGGAATGTATTTGGCTGCTCTGAACGTGGCCAGAGGTCGAAGTTCAACTTGTAGAGGAATTCCTAGAATTTCATGGAATCTGAAAGATGATTCTCGCACCAATAAAACTCCGCTTAAGTTAGCGCATTCTGAGCCAAGATCCGATGTCCAACTTAACATGACCCCCAGCAAAGTATGAACATAAAACAATCCGCTCTCTTAATATACGACTTTCCGCTTAACATTTACAGCTGAAACATTAGTTATAATCTTCCACTGCCAAAATAAAAAAAATACTGCTTATTTTAATTTCCTGTCGTTAATCTAAATTTCACATCGTGCAAATTACGTAACTTTATGAGACGCGCGGCCAAAGCTTCGCGTGTGCCACTTTTGCTGAAGTTTATTGCCATACTAAAGCAAAGTAAAGCCATCCCGTAACTTGAGAGTGAATGTTCAGAGTCACTCCCCGGCCGCGCTTCGCCCCCGGGGAAAAGACCCCCGGTACCCATTGGACAGGAGGCTGGGTGTGCCCCAGAGCCGGTCTGTACGCAGAGTCTAGAGGAAAAATCCTCTGTCCCTACCAGGGATCGAACCCTGGTCGTCCAGTCCTTAGTCAGTCATCATTATTAAAACCCCATATCCAATGTTAGCCAGTGAAATTTCCCCGGGTCAAAGCGTCAACCCAAATCTTTCTAGTTCGGGAGTCAAGAATACGTGGATCCATACCTTCACTTCCCCATACACATGCGTGGCGTGATCTTCAACAACAACTCAACACTCAAACCGACTTGGGAACTGGTTCACAGAACTGGTATAGACGCGGTGAAAGAAAAACAGAACACCTGTCAGTGCCGAGAATCGAATCCCGGTCGTTCATGCAATTTACCGACTAATGAATAACAGAAGTCGATTGTTCGGTTGCAATTAAAGATTCGCTTCTCTCGAACCATTTTCCGGTATGTGTCGTAATTTGTTTATACGATCCTGTATTTATTTATTAGGCCCGTAGCATTCAAGGACACCCCATTCATTGGGGGAGCTCCTCAGACGGCACAAGGTCGATTCGCTTTGTCTGCAGGTGCAGGAAGCGATCTCGCCCGTCTGCATCTCCGATAAGAATGTTCTTACGTCGCGGTTAACATCGCTGGCAATAATTTATTGATGTGAAAGTAAACCTGACGCGTAACCATGGAAACGGAGGCAGAAGCTGTCAGATTCTCAACGGAGCGCACGAGAAGAATTCCGGTCAAAATTCACGAATTGGATTCCTTCTCTTTATAGTTGTTATAAGATTACGCAGCATCGAATGGCAGGATGTTCACTGAATAAGAAATTTAGAAGGATACGGAAGGAAGCGGTGGTGGCCTATTTTAAGTGTTGCGTCGACATCTGCCTGGAAAGCTTGAGGAAAACCAAGAATGATCGAGATTTGAACTCGGAACCTCACGAAAACGAAGATAGACTACAACAGTAAGGTTCATTACGACAGATAAGATACCGAGTGCATTATGGGATGGCGCGCAGTGTAATCTGATCGACGTTTTATTGCCCCGATGACAGAGGCAGCAAGGAGCTCTGAAACGTCGATAATTTCCTTGTTTTGTTTTCTTTGTTCAACAGCGTTCACAAAAGTGCACCATTGGTTTCTATTCTGAGTCAGATGATTTCTTTAAACTCCATTTTAATATTATCCTACCATCTACACCTGTTTCTTCAAAGTGACATCTGCTGTTCAGGGTTTCTTTCTGCTGCTAATAATAATAATAATGGATGGGTCTAAATCCTCGACAGACTGGTGGTGATTATTTCTTCACATCCCACAGCCATAAACACAACCGCGTTGAAAGGATACCAAAGTCTGTATCTGGAATGGTAAGAGATGTCGTTTCAACATCGGCGTCCTAAGCCTCTCGCCTGCTCAGACCGGAGGTCTTTTATGGTCTCCGGCCACACATTCCAAGTGGCTTCATGCGGCGAGAACGTGTGTGACCTAATCTCAAGAGACAATGGTAATAATATAGCTCTAATTGCTCGTACTATTTCAGCAATAACTCCTTCTTCATTGTCTAGACTCTAGACAGACAAATGAATTGGACCAACCACTTTCCAAATGCCAGCAGCTAAATGGAATTGCTTCTTCTTCGCACGAGGACAAGCATTTTGGCCAAAGGCTCTCTTCTTGACAGAATTAGATCTTATAACGATGGTTCTCCGCCATGGAAAGGTGCAAAGAACGGAAAGGTGTTGGATGCTTAAGTCCGGAATAACAGAAATTTCACGGAACAATTCCTGTTTAAATCTGAAACCAGTGTCGATATTCATTTAGGCCTTTAACTTCGGACGAGGAGCTGACACAAGCCTTTTTTTTCCGTCCGAACCAGATCGCTCTACGTCACACGCAGGTGATGTCAGGGGTCGTCAAATCGCGACGCTGCGAGAGATGAATCAGGCTTTGCTCAGCCGATCTGAATTGTAAGCAAGGCCAGACGACGGGTCCCTCACGACAATAATCTCTCTTCCACGTTCTCAGCGTCACGAATTTTTGCAATCGGTCGTGACTTCGTGACGCTTCCTGATGACAATACTATACTTTTGTCGAAACGACTAAATTCGTGCGACATTACTGACTTACGTCAACGACCAACGACTAATCAAACAATCCAGCCTTTCATGATACATAACAGGAATATCATTACAGTTTCCTTATCGTTCCAACCAATTAACGGATATCGATTAAATTTGGTATTACGTGCGCGCTGCAGATTTCACAACAGTCTGTGTAGCCAATTACATTTCAACGTTCCGTTCGGCCATTGGTAACCAAATGAGGCGAATGATGATGAGAGACGAGAAAATAAGGCGACCGTCGTTTCGGAGGAGCCCTGTTTATGAAGCTAATAAGCGCCTCTGGAACGTCGATAAATTTCTACGAGAATACAACAACGCAGAAGACAAGTCATCTTCAGACTCACAGCCTTGAGAACCTGAAATCTCGCAAACGCAATGTTATTAAAAAAACTAACATTAAATTTAGTCTATCTAGTACCGACATACGTAATATCAGCCAAATTTAATCGAAATACGTCAAGTGGTTTCGGTGATAAAACACGAGGACGAAAATACAGCCTACATCTCCCAATACGAGCTCACTTCATATATTTTGAAAAAAAGAGACACTGATTTTGCACATTCCTCTTCATTTAGCAAAGTAATTACAGTCGATTGACTCCTCTTCGATACATCGGCTAAAATCTACGACAGAACTCGATACCTAGCCTGTTCAGTGAAACAAGAATTTTTTTTGTCACGCAGCCAAAAGGTTCACACAGACCTTCACATTGGGAGGTCCCAGGATCTAAATCTCGGCCCAGTGACTGGCAATCTGTACTTTCTTAGCGGTTCTTCTAAGTCTCTCCACGCAGATTACAGGGTAGTACCTTAAATTAGGCCAAGACCGCTTCCTTCCATATTCCTTACAATTTATTTCCCTACCACTGAATCTGCGACAGAGAGTTTCAGAAAGGCCGTCACTGTGGGACGACGTTGCTGACAACCTGGCCAGTGAGGGAGGCTGATGGCCTTGCTGCCAGCTACTTGCTCGTGGTTCAAGTACCGCCTGCCTCCACTAGAAGGCTGTCGACAACCGCCCACACACACAAAAAGCCGGTCTCGCACTTGGAAAATGTTTTCATACCAACTCCTTCATCGGGCTTCTTATAAAGAAGCTAGTAGTCGTTCACCTGCTAAAGAAATTCTATGCTTTACATGATAGCCGAATATCTTCAAATAATCCAAGATCAATTTCATCATCGAATTTTCCAAGTATTGAGGTATGCTATCTTCTGGGTTGTGACACCAGCCTTGAGGAGAAACACATACATCCAATACCCAATTTCGTCTGAATCCGTTTAGTAATTTCCGATACGTAGGACGTCGGCAAACACACGACCTTCCCATTACGGGCGCACTTTGTACAGAAAACACATAGACATGTAAACTGGTCGTAAACCTAGGAGGTTAGTGACCACATTAACCATCCACCAATCTTCAACTTCTCCTTTTAAGCATTGCCAACATCGACTGAAATGTTGTTCTGTTCAAACTTCAGGACTTACTATTGTAATCTTGGACAATATTTCAAAGGCATTCGTTAGACTGCCTTGAAGTGGTGCTTTTAATGAGACTGTACTTTCAGAAAAAACAAACTGGTCGCTTGAGATTGACACTGTTACCAACTTGAAACTTGTATGGAAATTAGAAAGCCCCGCTACAAGGACGTGTTGCACTGCTGCATGCCGGAAATAACGGCTCTGAAATCTGTGCGTTCGCCAATGAGGTAGAAATTTCCGAAAGGAGTTAATTAACTCTCCTCATTGGTCTTCGTATCATCACTGCAGATAATAGTTTGTTGCGTGTAGCCTAACCTTGCCGACTACGTGGGACAGAGTCCTTGAGAATCTGACAGTACGCTCGGATGGTTAAACCATTCCTCGTCTTTTACGGAACCCGACGTTTAATCACAGTGTCCATAAGATCCAACCATGTCCGTATCCTTTCACTTATTTCGATAAGATACATTTTAATATTATCCCCACATCGCGCTCAGGAAAATGAAATGCGTAGACGGGCGAGTGACACCAGCAGGCCAGCTAAAAGTTCAACCGCGCAGTTTCTGAAATGGGTGACGCCCATGATTATTCACTGCTTCCCCTCAGACACATGCGGGTCTAGCAACGACTGAGATGCGCGTTCAGAATTTACATTATTCCCATACTATTGACATTTAATAATTCAGTCCGTACCGCGAAGAAAACACAACTCTTCACCATTACAAATGTCAACTGGTTAACGCTGTTTAAGGAAATAATCCCGGTTTATTCCGAGAATCAGAGAGAGAGAGAGAGAGAGAGAGAGAGAGAGAGAGAGAGACGTTAAGGGGAGATAAATTTTGATTAATTTAAGTCGGGAGGGCTGCATGAGAAGCATGCAGTGGCAACTTGGAACTTGGGAACCATCTCAGCATTTGCTTGAAGACAGAGGAAAACCAAGGAAAATCTGTGTCGAGATGGACTACTAGCCAGCTCGTCTGAATAATATTTAAAAACTCAGTCCGTACCGCGAAGAAAACACAATTCTTCACCATTACAAAGATCAACTGGTTAACGCTGATTAAGGAAATAATAGCTGTTTACATCGAGAATCGTACGAAGCCAATAAATAAAAAGTGGGGAAAATTGCAGAATTTATAAATGTCGAAACATGCAGTTGCCTTAGAGGGGCAAAAGTTTCAGAAGCCTTACTCTAGATCCTCTTAAAACCGGTCAGAAATGTTCCACAAGCCGGAACTTTGTTTTACAATTCTATTCCAATGACACCATAAATTTCTTTTGCTCCATTATTCTTTGATCCGTCAATGTGTTACGTAAGTGACAGCGCATGCGCGGCCTTCGAACTAACCCAGCCCAACGTCCGCCTGGGCCGTTGACTTCATGGCTACTAACCGTATGTGGACTGGGATCACGTTATGTCAAAACAGCAGGTATATGACGACGAACAGAACAGAGAGAACGCAAACATCCACGCACCGAACGGAATCCGAACTCATGACCCGACCGTACAAGCCACCGTCGTTTTAGAGGCGCGTACTGCCTTCATCATCCAAAACGTCGGTAAACTTCTACCAGATTACACGGCGCAACAACCCAGAAGACAGCCATCTTCATACTCGCCGCCGTGAAAATCTCGCATCTCAAAGATACAGAGTGTTTACGAGAATATTAAGTGATAGGGAGACTGAGAAAACTACACAATGAGGAACTCCACAGTTTTTACTCTTCGCCATTTTTTATAAGTATAATCAAATCGAGAAGGTTGGAAAATCTGAAGGAAATAACTTCTTGGAAGACGTATTCGAAAATGGGAGGATAATATTAAAGTAGATCTTGGGGAAATAGAATTGACGGTTGTAGACTGAATTGTTCTTTGTAAAATTCATAATTAAATGTTTGTTTTTTTTACATCCAAGTTTCAGTTTTTAGCGGCAATCACTTCAAGACATGGATCTCAGAGACTGCTTGAAACTCGGCTCCTTTAAATTGCAAAACTTGATCGTGTCTTTACCACGACAAGACTGACGTTGGAAACAAGACGGGTCTCACACAAAAGTCACACGGTGTGTGTTTTTAAACGTCTTACCAAACAGTTACGTCAAAATGTTCTTCACTGGCTTGTTAATATATCGCTCCAAATAACTGGTCCATGAGATACATTTGTTTCACAAATCACATTTCACCCACGTACCAAGAGTCTGAGCTCAGAACAGGTTTGTTGAAGAAACTTGAGTCTGTTTCATGAAGTTCCGTTCTGCTTTATATTCAGTCGTTACACCATTTAAATATGCGGTTAAGTAGTACTTCGCTTTGCTAACACAGATCAAGGCTAACATGTAGGCAAAGCCTTGAGAGATCCCGAGTTCAATTTCTGCCCTTCAGAAATATTATTTTAATATTAATAATACATCAGCTTGAAAGCCGACACTGGGCCTTGGTTTTTCTGGAAAAAAAAAATCTCTGCCACTTTTTTAAACCTTCCTCTTTCAACATTCTGTTGGACTCCTCATACGGTGGGAGGGGGGTCAGTCCACCGGGAGGCGTCAACACCGCGGAGAAAGTAAATCGAACTGCGCGTGACGTCATATTTGATCACAGCGCCCAATTATTATTAATCACTACTGTACTGAATGGATAATCTAAAATATATTCGGGCAACATTTTTCTTTATTTTATCCAAGTGACCTAAAAATTTAATTTCATCATGATGGAGACAATAGTAACTTCCGAAACGTCCGTTAATTACTACCAGGCTGTACAGCGCAACATCACAGAAGACAGACATCTTATTGGGCTACATATCAAGTTTAAGGGAGATAATATTAAAGGGTTATACGAGGTAGCAGCATACAGAATCACTTCACACGTTCTACGTGTATATAAATACCAATTCATAGTACCATTTTCTCTAGGAAATGTTCGGCCATGGCTTATTTGCTTAATGAAGTCATATTAACAAAATAAATAATCTGATTTCTATAGACATAAAAGAATGATTACGTAAGATAAAGGTAATTATGGAATTTACATGAAAAGTACAGAAAAGAATTTTTTTAAAAAAAAACTTCAATTCAGGGACGTCAGAATTGACAGAAAATGTTTCATATGAACAGATACTTCATCTTGAAGGTCGTTAGATGACTGTTACATAAAATCAAGAGCCAAAGATAAAAGATAAAATAATTCTAAATCCACGGAACATAACCCTCCTTAAAACGCTGACAGTCACTCACCTATTGAAATAATCCCCTGCAGTTTAGGAAGACCGAAAACTCATAAGAGCTCGCCACTGATTCACATCCTTAACCAGACTAATCCAGTTCACACGCCTCACACACAAATTACTTAAGATTTATCTTAATGTTATCCTCCTGTGTACACCTAAATTTCTTCAGCCCTTCGGGTTATTCTTATAAAATTTTGTAAACATTCTCACAAGCAATCCGTGCGTGCTACGTTCCCCACCCATCTCGTCCTACTTGATTTTATCATCCTACTAATATCTGGTGAAGAAAATTACAAAGCTTCCCACTACGAAATGTTCTCCATTTTCATTATGCTTCATTCCTAACAGTATTATTCTGAGCGTACTGTTTTC
>NW_019060259.1:295477-310264 GCF_000696155.1 Zootermopsis nevadensis
TTTTTACGTTTTCCAAGAACAAGAAACTTATTTACCAGCCATTTTAAGTAGTACAAAGGGAGAATTGAGGTTAGGAATTTCCACTGGGATGCGCCACTACGACAGACCTGCGTCACAATAGAAAGTTTTAACTACGAAATGCAGCCTGAGTACGTACGTTCCTACACGTACTGTGTTCTTACCTGACTTCGACTGCAGGACACATCCCGAAAGGATCACAAGAACCACAAACAAGACGCAGAGATTTCTCACAGACTGAGGAACAACGCTGCTGTCACTACCTGCGCCGGAAAAATACGAAAACACACGAAAATCACGCCAACGAACAGACGCACCACTGCAATAGGACAAAGTCCTACACAGACGATCATGACGTCCTAGCGGCAGAGTTCTACACTCCATCGCACGCACAAAGTCACTCGGGGAACACAAATTCTCGCTCTTAACGTGACGTCACATAGAATCCTGCTAGATTTTACACGAATGTGTAGGCGAGCCGTGTACCAGCTTCCAACAGGAAGCAGACACTACTACCAGCAGACAGCTCACTCACTTTAAAGAGAAAGTTAGCTCCTCCCTCTTAGATGACTTCCCCAATTCTCCCACCACGCTGCCACTTCACTCTGCCCTACAATGTACCTCACAACAATGGTATAAATTTCGCGTCTATACTTTGCCGCATGGCTCAAAAATTTTATATAACTTAATTCAGAGGGGAAACCCTCACGTCTGAATTTGAACATGATCTAATTCATTACAGCCCAGTGGTAAATATATGTACCACTTACTTTGACAGTCAATAACTGTGCATTTCTCCCACAGAGTGCATTTATGTGTTTCGTATAAATCTCAATACGAACAGCGATTATTTACGTGAAAAATATTAACCAGTTAATTGCTGTCATGGAGACGCGTTAATTTATTTTTCTGCGTTATCATAACAACGATTGCTGGTTAGGTTAGGTTAGGTTAGGAAATAATAGCTGTTTGTTTTAAGAATCATACAAAAATCACAAATACACTCTGTGGGTAAAATTCAGAGTTAGCTAATGTTAAAATCAGGTGATACACATAGTTACCACTCAGCTTCAAAGTGTTGAAAACACGGTTTTACTCGCCATGGAAACTGTTGGACATGTCTCAAAATGGAGAACACAAAACACCAAGCAAAGCATTTGTTCCTTAAATAACTTGCTTACCGACAGCCATTTGGATTTCCCCTTCGTCGCCACTACCTACATGATCTGTCTGTCCATCCTCTTATGACGTTGACACAGAAGTTATTTCCAAGTGTCAGAAGGACGAGGAAGTGAAGTTAAGTATTCAAATTCCATATTTAGAACGAATGGAGCTCCTAACTCTTCACCCTGAGGGAAATATTCCCCTATACCAGCACACAGCTTGAAGTACCCTACTGGGATTCAATAAAAAAAACTGGTAAAAAAACATAACATAAACACTCTTAATAACCCTCAATCTGCTTAATCACCAGTACGTCGTCATGACAACGAAATTCTCGTCTGTAAGGCACGTGGAGAGAGTCACGTATGAACGTCGTCTTTGTATTGGACTTGCCGGTAGATTTTGCCTTGGGTTCGCTCTCATGTGAAATGCTGTACTTGAGACCACTGATTTAAACATCTTATCCGTCGGCTTTCGATTATCCTATTTATCCTTCTATCTGTTCACCCATCTTGACATCCATCCACACACATCCGTTCAACCTATGTCTTAACTGGTACTTCTTAACTCCTTCACTAAAATTTTGGTACTTTTCAACGTTTACCGACGAAACAGTTGATTAAACCGTCGTTAAATCACAGATTGACTACCAAAGGCTATTAATCCAATGCAAGTTTCCAATCAAAACGATAAATCTTCGTTAACTTACATTATATCCTTGTATATAAAAAAAAGAATTTCTCAATCAACAAACGAATACGAGGTAATTAATTATTTTGGAGTTGTCGCAACTTCGCCTTGACAACCGATCGTACATGCTTGTTTGTCAATGTAGTTTAAACTTTCGGAGTGACTACGGCTTGCGCGATCTCTGTATGGGGTATCACGTACGTAAAGCTGGTGGCACCCCAATCAGGGTAAAACTAGGTTGTCGGTGTCGGACGGGCAGATCGCCAACCGATTACTTACGAAATACTCCTCAGAGGCTGCAACCATATGTACAGCTTCCAGACTCCATTGTGTTACCGACCTACATTAACATTAGTCGATGGCAGAACGAACATTTCGTGTATAAATTTGGTACATAAAGCGTAAAGTCTTAATATATGGTCCAGAACACCTCACCAAAAGAAAAAGACTACGAGCTGGATATCCGGGGTTCGATTCCCGGCACGGCCGAATTTTTTTCTTCATCATAAAGTCTAGATAAGGTCAGGGGCTTCCCACAGCAACTTATCCTATGGACACCGAGTTCCACCATGAAAAAGGGTCCTTTTTTTGGGCAAACGACAGTCGCTGACATTCAAGGAACTGCCCGGCTTTCATGTAGCCCACGGGACTCACAACATCCATCTTCTGATCCTGCCATATTTCAACTCTTTGAAACACGAAGATCATCCAAATAGAAGATTAAGTCCGTACCTCAAAGAAAACACAACCCGTCTCCATGGCAACGATCAGTCGGCTAAGCAGATGTCAGCAGACCATCGGCACCAGCGATTTTCAAAATCTTCTGTGGCCGTTAGTAAGACAACTTGGACACGAGCCATAACCGCTTCCTTTCTCATTCTTACCAGTTCATCACAGTTACGTTCTCCGTTCTCACGACGATAAATGACTTTCGCAGCTGATACAACGCCTTAATCTACCTGCAAATCTCGAGGATCTACAGAATAAATTGTTACGAAAACTGTGCATCGTTGGCTTCATCAGATAAGAATGTTTAGCAGCCATTTATCTGTTCGGCTTGAAAAATGATTAATGAATGAAAAGTGTTACATGTAATGTGTCAGAGGGTACAAATGATTCGGTGAACGCCGGGGAATAAATAAACAAACAAAAAAGAGTTCACAACAGTGACCGCCATTGTGAATCGTACAGAAAAAAACACTTCTTAAAGAATCAGAATCCATATTGTCCCAAATACAGAGTGTTCCATTTGAAACGAAACCCAACAATAATGGCGTACTACAATATTATTATTTATTTATTTATTTAGTGTTCTATCTGACGACAGGTCCATATGAACAGGATCCTTCCATCCTTTTCTCGGACTGGGACCTGTTCATATACGTTCTTGACAGATGATCCAGAAGTGGTTTGCCATTGCCTTCTTCTGTGTGTGAATGGAGTAATTGTTGGGATGCCACGGAGAAACCGGGGAAGCCCCCGGAGGAAAATTCCGTGTTGCCTTGCCCAACACAAGTTATAAATTTGGGCACCGCCGGGAATCGAACCCGAGACCCCAGGATTACAAGGCCAGCGTTCTAACCGCTAGACTTTAAATTAAAAGGCCTGCCCCACGTGTAATAATAGATTCTGCCAAACCTCCCCCTTGGAAATTAGTCGAGGTCACCCTGGTTGCTAGGCCGCTGCTCAGTCCAGATGCGCAAAAGCTGTGTAGGCGAATTCACGACCATAACGTGTGTTCATTTTCGAACAAAACTTCGCTAACGGTAACAAAATTTCGGGAAGCAGAAATAGAAATTAAACGTGACACTGAAAGATCACTCACGTAAGGGGAGTGTCCAATATCTCGCCAGTTACTGACTTTGTCAAATGAAATGATTTTTTTGCAATAAGTAACTAGCATGATTAATAAAGTGGCCATAAAGTATTAACAGACTTTTCATCTGTAACTTTGCGACCCACGAGAATTTAAGCTAGGATAAATGTGGCCCTAAGACTGGAAAAGGTTGAGAAACCCTGGATTTTTGTCTGATCTTCGCAATTTCCTTATCCAGGGGTCGACACCCACTGCCTTGCTGCTTCGAGTAAAAGGAACAAAGAAGCCTCATGATCTTTAAAGAAGGAAAAGTCAGATCCATTGTCAATATTTGCAGGCAACAAACAACTAACAGCCTCCATCTTCAAATACATTCACTGCCCTTGCAGAGAAACTTCGTCTTCTTTAGACCTACACAACAAAACTCAATCTTAAGGCTCTATAACCTTCCTCAGAATAAGGGACAACTGTCTATTCCATTATCAACCGAAAGCCGCTGGTCTGTCCATCTCATTCTAGTACTTCATACGTTTCTTTTTCCCCTTTGGTGACGTCTTTAAGAAAATTATTCCAACAAAAAAGTACAGGCCTATTAAACTAATATCCCTGATATGATTCAGCGTTGTCAAATTGCAGGAAGTCCACGGGCCTCCATAAACAGATGTCACGGCTCAGTGATTGTCACTCCAACTTCATATTTGGAAGGCCCAGGTTTCGAGTCTCGGTCTGGAAACCAAATATCCTGACTTATATTCTTGGTTTTCTTTAGTTTCCGTGGGAAAATACCAGGATAATCCTTAAATTAGACCACGACTTCTTCCTTTCATGTCTCTTTCCATTTATAAATCATTACTTACTCTATCTTTCGACGTTGCATGGTCTAAACCAGTGGTATTCAACCTTTTTTGTTCGCGTACTCCCAGATATAATTTCTCTTCAACTTTGCACCCCCAAAGTCGTTGGTGTATAATTCAAGTTATACATAGTATATAATCTACATCTAAAATAAATTAAATAAATTACATTACTGATTATTCAGTGTTTATCATAAAATAATATATAATAATGTTTTTTTTTAAAATTTCATGTACACCTTAAGATGTCTTCGCGTACCCCCGGGGGTACGCGTACCCCAGGTTGAATACCACTGGTCTAAACAAGGGGTTTTCGCCCTTTTTCGCTGGCGTACCACTAATTCTAATCTTACACACTAAATGTACCAGAAACCAAATGCGTCCAGGGAAATATTGATTATGTTAACATTATCTTTTGATTTTCTTACTCAGTTCGCGTACCATAGGTTGAGAAACGCTGGTCTAACCAACTAACTTACAGACAGCGCTGAACAAACAAAGAGCCTCTTCACTGCTGTAACACGTGACAGCTCGCTGTGAGTAAACCAAGCAGAACGGAAATGATAAATAATTCTCTCTAAATGAAAATAAAAGAACGAAGAAGCTTTCCATGCAGCTGAAGAGAGTAACATCGCGAAAGATTAATCGAACGCAAAATAAATGTCGCGCTCGTGAATTATTGACGTAGGGAAAACGGATGGATGTTGTCGTCCGCTGTTCTAACCGGCGGGCGATCTGCTAACATCTTCCCGCTCGAGTTACGGGTTTGCTCCTCGGATTATCGAAACAAACTGCTTCAAGTTCCTGGCTTCTTCAGAAGACGGAGGGTCTCGTGTCTTCCTTCATGTGTTTCTTCATCGTCCTCCTCCCCACATACTTCAGAATTCTCCTCCTTTCCCTCGTCACGATGGCACAGAAGGTCCTAAGGTCGCAGATGGTGGCGGCAGGTTTAATATTTTCTTATCTCAAATAAGAAAGAGCACCCCGATTTCTTCTTGCACCCGGGCCTCAAGTACCTTTGCACGACCCTGATATTTACCATCGTAATTTTTACGTAGTAAAATTAGTTATTTTTATTTTTGTCAAAATTAATTTTATTTGGGGGGCACAAGGGTGGTGCTTCCAGCAATACAGCCAATCCGTAAAATCCACATGCTGCGTAACACGTGCTGGAGCGTCTTTTCTTAAATGGATTCAGTGTAACCCGCAAATGACTTCTAAACCTATAAAATGGGGTTATACAACATTTTCACATTCCCGATTTTTTATCGACTAGCAGATTTATAAATGGATTTTTTTAAAATTCATTGAAATGTGTAAAATAAATTACTAACCTAACCTAACGTACTATTGCCAACTGGATCAAACATTGCTCAATGATTTTCTTTGTCATAATCAATCATAATCGAGGATTTCGTATGAAGAAGAGTTAGTAACCTATATGAACGTACTAACATGGAGGGACTGCGTAAAATCACGACATTCCTAAGTCAAGACGGCCGGTACCCGGACTATTAGGGCCTGCCTCAAAATTTCAAGGCAGTTCTCGGGGCGAACGCCTCCCGATGCGGCTGTCACTCAAGTGCGGGTCTTGTCGGCGGACTTGGAACTTTGGGGTCAACCAGTTGTCATGTTGTTTCACTGCGTTGGAGCTTGAGTGCAAGATTAGATCAATTTTGAGCGGGACAGACTCGTTTCGAAACCATTCCGTTAACACCACTCTCGAGCCGTGCGCAGACGTGACAGGTCGATATATCTCTTTTCACCATGATCGATTGTGTAGTCATCTACCGTTCATGCAAATGGCTGACAAACGACCATACAACTGCCATCGAATTAAAATTATAAACTGCGCGAATCTCAACTGTCAATTTACGATGAGAGTTTCATTACTTCGGAAACACCGGCTCACAATGCGACTGATCGTAACGAATAATCGCGAAATAAATACACTGCATGCCCGTATATATTTTGGGGGCACGTAATTGATCCGTTCAAAACGACGCAGCGAATTAAATTAAATAAAAAGTAAAAAAATAAATTTACAAAATTATATTCTGTGTGACATGATAGCGGAACAAACGATATGGTACAGCAGCCGGGACCAAACTGCACGTTTCGCCTACGTCTCATAAAACATGCATAAAAATACAAGGACGGCATCCGTCTCATGCTTCCGAAAGATGTGGTACTTACGCTATTGTGGATGAGCGCGAAAGAATTTCAAAAATCAGTACCGGTTTTACCTACGTCGTCAACAGTTGAATGCCTGTCTGCGTCACTGCAGATTAATTTCGCTGGCTCTCTAATAAAACTTCGTACAGAACAACGCCAAGCTAACCTTTCTGCAAGAACATGGAACCCTTAACCAGGATGTCCGTGTGGCAAGCAAACTTTGTAATTACAGCTGTCGCCGCAAGTGTTACCAACCTCTAAATACACACTACTCCAGGATTCTCAAGAAGGACTTTGCCGTATGCATTTAATTGTCTATTATGCGTTCTTTGTGGCAAAAACGCATTAAGGGCTGGTCGTGTTTGTTCGTCAGTCCGTCCGTCCAGTAGATTAAACTCGAGAACCACGGGACGGATCTGGATGAAAGTTCATGTGGACGTTGTCCTATTCTGCACGACCTCAAAATTATACTTTTGAATTTCCTACGAGCGGTAAAGAGAAAATTACGGATAAAGAAAGTCGTTATTTTTCATTCTATTGGGAAGGAAAAGTCACAAAATTCTCCTGTCAGCTTCGATGTGTCTGTCCGTCCAGCTATTTTAGTGTAAGAAGTCTAGAAATGCATTTCATAAAATTTTACGAAAGAGAGTTTTTTTTTCTAAAACGTGCAAACACATCAAAACTTGGTTAAAATCGGGCAAAATAATAACGGACAGTTTTCCTGAAAACGTAAAATCTTTTCTGCCATCATTTCGACTCTAAATCGCCAAATACTTATCGGAGCAAAAAATGATTTTGAAAATAGTGCCAGATAAAAATTGAAAACGTTTGTGCCCACTATTTTCTTGTCCCATGGTTTTCGAAATAATCAAACAAATATATGTATATTTATGCTGCGTCATCTCATAATTCGAGAAGAGTTGGACTTATTTTAATCAAAGTTCACATTAAAAGTCCTTATTCATCCTCCCCCCCCCCCCAATTTTATTTTATTTATAAAAGAACGTCAAAACTTATTACCAATCACGAATTAAAAATGTAGAGGCAGAAACAGATTACGCTCCAAAATTGTCTGCAATGGAGACATGTTTATTTATCTTTTATTTCGTGAGCAAACGTTTTTGTTCTCATGACTTCAATGTTTATTTTTATTAATCTAATCAAACCCTTGAAACTTTGTTAAACGTAATTTATGTCACTTCAGTCTTATTGCGGTTGCTTAACCCAAGCCTTACTTAACCCAAGCTTTACTTAACCACAAGTTACAAGCGTGCTGACTGTCATTACTTCATAAACCTCGCGTTTTCATTTTAAGTAGCTACGATAAAGACTCTGATGTGGGAAGATGTCTGCTAATGTCGCACTATCAAATCTTACGTCACAGACCAATAAAACCATCACGACTTGGCAAGGAACATACGTCAAATGGCTTTTCCATGCCATCCCGCATTCAAACAACGTAAAACATTCACTTAAAACGTTAATTATTTTGACACGATCCTACGTGGCACAATGTTCACACCGTCTGCTTAGCTTCCTGCCATCTTAGCAACCGATGAAGTCGCGAAAGCGGGTAATCACTTTTTAATGTCTTTTCGTGTCTTTAATCTGACATTAATTATATGGCACTGCCATTATTAGGGGAAAAAAGACCTTTCATTGATACGTAAAAAACAAATCCTTTGTTATTATTGTTGTTAACCAAGGATTATATATTAAAAACTTCCGCAATGTGTTACTTTCATGTCAAATGTCAATGTTCACGACAATGCACCATGTATCAGAGAGAGAGAGAGAGAGAAGTTGAAAAAAAGTCATTCAACGGCCATAACCTTAATGCCAAAGGCATTAGAGAACTTGGTAAGTACAGACACGGCTCATGTGACACAAGAACTGAAAAATGTATAAATGGGCAATTTCATCTCCGTCACTGTGGTATATAAAAATGAGGTTAATGTAAGATGATCACATACTCTTACGAAAACCTGGTCTTGAAGTGTACTTGAACTGGCCTGGAAAGTGGTAAGTGGCAAGCGGCATCTGCAGTTAGTTACTTATTTATACCAACAGATAGCGTCTGGTCATAGGTTTGTGATACCTGTCTGTTCAGCACATGACTGTAAACAGAAGTTAGGTTATGGCTTACCTGTGTTCCTTTTCCTTTAGTGAAGTTAACATAATTTATGTCCTTGTATGAATCACTTACATCCGTACATTCTCACTGTTTCACTTTCTCAAACCTCGTCCACTAATTTTCAACTGCGCGCTACAACTACTATGCTCGAAATCATCAAATTAGCTATCGACGTGCGGTAGAGATCGATTACAGTTCCCTTGAAAATCGAGGTGTGTTCTTGTTCGATTAAGTTTGGGCACTCTGCCATCTGTTGCTAATATTGACGAACTAAGAACATACACGCACAACAGTCACGAAAAAAAAGTGGGGTCTCGAAATATTACACATCCCGTGTCTTTACTTCGATCCCCCGCACAGCAATTTACATATAAACCTAACAGGACGTGCAGAAACAATTTCATTTTTTTAAAAATCTCACATTTCTAAACAACAAAAGTATTATGTCGTATGCAGGTGTGCTTTTAAATATTGTAATTTTAAGCGAAGGCCTTTGATACAAGTCATTCATGGACTTGAAAGTCACATTCTAAATGTCTCTGTCGTTAATTCAATGATTTCATATTTCCGTAGTTTCGACCTTGGAACTGTCAAGAGTTCTAATTATATGTAGAGCACATTAAAATCCACTCCTGGAGTGAGTGAGTAACTTAGGCTAGCCAGAACTGATAAGGCATCTCTTTCATATGCAAGTCAAACAATGTAACTAATTAGGCGGGAAAAAATGCTAAGTTGGCTAACCTGACACTTAATTGTAGAGCTTATAAATATATTCCCGTTTATTGTTATCGTAACACAGACCAGTCCTTGACAAATAATCATTTGAAGTATTTATGACTGTTTATTTATCTGTGTCAGAAGCAAATTTATTTGCACGCGCTAAGAATATACACGGGAACAGACAAAAGACGCCAGTAGTTGCGCAGTGACGCAATTATTCATTTCGAAAAAGGAAATTGGTGTCGGAAGCAAATTTCAGTTGGGGGTCTATGATGTCTTACAAAACATGACATGGCATGTTAGATTCTTAAAAACGGAAAAGTAAGCAGACTTAAACCTTCCAAAATTAAATTCACCAGGCTATAAAGTGTGCGCACAACGTAACAGTTCAATCTATTTTAAATTCAATAATCTCACACGCCTTAAAACAGGCTTTCACTTTTAAAACCGAATTTACATTTTAATTACTTTAATATCAACATTTTCAGCTTTTTTGTCATGATTTTCTACGATCGTATAATTTCATTCCCACCAAACGATGTAAATAAGACAATTTTAATATTAGAGCAAACAATTTAGTATTTTAATTTTTTAACTACTCAACTGAAGTTTCTAAATTAAATATTTTATACCTTACGATGGATCTTACTTTTATTTCCCTTATGCTACGCCCTCTGTTTTTTGAAAGAGGTATCAGGATGGCAATCCTTAACTCAAAAATTGTCCCTATGCCACCCTGCATCGCCCTTGGTTCGACCGCAGAGCTCTCTGCGCATGCGTCTTCAAGCTTTGTACATTGAACCTCTGTCAAGTCAAGACCTTTTGCTACTGCGACATCGTCATGAACGTATGACGCAGTTAGAACGTTAACAGGGGACAATAAGTCATGTCATGGCGATGTACGAGTACAAATTGAAACTAAATTGCAGGAGCTGTGAAGGAAGACGAATTCAAAGAACAAAGTCGCAATTCCAAATATAACAACGCAAATTTTACGGCGAAATGCGTGGACAATTTTTTGTTCGAAAACCCGAAAATAAGAGACCACTGGGAATACCAACGAGTGCGTAGGGGAATAATATTAAAACGAATCTTAAGGAAATATCGTAGAAAATAGCGGAGAGGATATAGGGACTAGTGGTGGGCTTTTGTGAACATGGTAATGGACTTACGGTTCCATAAAAGCAGTTAATTTCTTGACCAGCTGAGCGACTATCAGATTCTCAAAGAGGAATCTGCTCCATGGAATTAGTTACTTAAGTCAATGAATTATTGAGGGAGGGGTTGAGAATTACAGTTCTTGGTCAGTCGACTAGAGATTTAGTCATTCTATCACTTTGATTAGCCTAGTCTTTAGACTAACTATCTTAATACATCTTTCTAGGTGATTTTCAGTAATTACGAAGTTTTTATAATCCCTGAAGTAGACCCCTTATCTCTGAATAACTTATAAAGATGAATTTTTTCGGACAAATGATAAGTGTAAAATACAGACTGTAATCAAATTCTAAACATCCATTCCAGTAACGGTTTTTTTTAAAAATTTATGTCATAGAATTCACCGTTTGTTAATCGATTTATTTTTTAAAAAATATCTACCGAAACTGGAGCTTTCTTTCACTTTTTCCTTGAAACTTGAAACTTCAAACGAGCTTTTGTTTCTTGTAAGTGAAATCTTGTTCATGCAACACGCTTTGTCTTAAATCCGCCGAGCTGCGAGAAGACATCTTGGTAAAGCAGGCATTTTATCGCGTTAATCTGTATCACACGACAGTATCTACGGATACCAATTAATTTTCGTCACAAACTATTATCGGAGGGTGTGATCTTGTGTGTAAATCTATTAACACATCACGTAAGACTTCAATTAGCTCAAAATAAAATTTATCACAATCTGACGCACGCGTGAATAACAGCATTATAAGCGATACATCAGACCCACGTTGTACTCCGGGTATGAACATGTCCACCAAGACGGTTATATCATTTCATAAAAATTACTACGAAATATGTCTTGACTTATTTACAAAACTGTATCTTCATATTTCGTGCTGTTGAGGTATCTTACTTGACCCAACGAAATTCTTTGCTACAGACTTATAAGTTAAAGTCCATTGTCCACCACGAATAAGCTCAACATACGGCTGGACTCTGACTTCTTGGAATTTAATGACAATCTTTTTGGTTGGAACGACATTGTACTATTACCCTGTACCGTGGAAATCCAACTGTAGCATTTCCAAGACTGAATTTTCCTTCTAACCACTCACTAATAAGATGCTAAGCAGTTGGTAAGACTACAACAAAATTATTACTGTAAAAGAAAAGTTTACGAATATAGAAATATATACTGAAATTCATGTCAACAGAATAAAAAAAAAATACGTGTCTTAAAGTTCATGTATTTAGAAGATTGCTGTCTTCTGGGTTATTGCGCCGTGTAGACTGGTAGATTTCCACCACGGCGCAATATCCCAGAAGACAGCAATCTTTAGATTCGCTGATCTAAAAACCTCAAATCGTAAATTCATGTATTTGCATAAATAACAACGATTCGAAAATTAAACAGATGTAGATTTCACGCATAACGCGGTTATTCAACTCTTCTCTGACACCCATATTATAAGGTATTTAGTATTCAGACAGTCTTAGCTTCCACCAAATAATGCTGACAGTTACAACGGTCTTATGTACCACAAACATAAATTAATAATGAGATGGTAAAGTTGCGTCATATTGTGATATAATAAATATATATTATTTAAATCTTGTCCGTCTAATCACAATAAATTCTTATTAAATATTAAAATATTACAATAATTAACATTTAAAATATTTAAAATATTAAATGATGTTCTTTATCGAAATATCCGATTTACATTAGACCATCATGAAGAATTTATTGCGATTAGACGGACAAGATTTAAATAATATATATAAATTAATAATTTAAATAAAAATAATTAATATACATTCTCACCACATGATTTGGGGTCTTTATCATACGTCTACAGACTTCATTCATTCCTGATAAATTTTATTATAATATTCAATGTACTGGCATGGTCCAAAAGGAAATAAACTCAACTTTCAGTGTAACCTCTACCCCCCAAAAAAGGCAAAGCTTACGAAAATAAGTAGAGTGGCTTAGAAAATTAAACATTCAGACAAAAAGTCTATATTTTGAACTAGATTGTAGCATCCGTTCACGGAACACTGGTATCTCTCGTACGTCACAAAAATCACAGAGATAACACGTCCGGGGATACCAGTTATCTCGACAAAAATTTACAAATAAAAATTTTCCGCTGCAACCAGACACTTCGGTGGGGAAAAAAGTCCAGAAATTTCCCTTTTTTCCCCAGCACTGTTGGTATTCAATAGAATCCCGTAGAAAAAAACACACACACAGTTTCATAAGTTACCTTGTATTTAACTCACGTCATGAAACTGCATTAAAAGTGCCATGACGTCAGCGAGAAGACGTTCACATATTCCAAATGTTCTAGGGTCAGATGTTAAGTAACTAAAAGGGCAAAGTGTAATGTTGATATGAAGACATCTGATATCATCAAACTCAATAGAACACAACTTAAACCAAGCTTATGATACAATATTTGTCATATTGAAATTTTACACACATTTGAGGCGTTATAAAATGTATGAGAGCACATGGACACGAATACGAAAAACTTCTGGACTAGTAAAAAGTAACAGCTGTGATACGACACTTGTTACTTTCATCTGTTGTTTTGTATGGATGTAAAAACTGGCGTCTTACCCTAAATAAAAATCTGAATTCTGAAGATTACTGTCTTCTGGATTTTAGCGCCATGTAGTCTCGTAGAAGTTTACCGACGTTTCGGAGATGCTTGTTGCCTCATCGTCCTGATGATGGAGGCGGCAGACTTCCAGACTACACGGCCCTACAACCAAGATGACAGTCATCTTGTAGATTAAGGATGTCTGTGAAAATTATGAGAAGAACATTTTGATAGTAAGATAAGAAACACATTTCCGAAACGTCCTGCAGTTATGTTATCAAATACACCTCAGGCAACACTCGATGTACGACACAGGCCTAAAAGGACGTGAACTTTGTTTACGTCTGACGTAATACCACGTGATAAGAATGTAACAGAATGTCTGCGTCTTTCTTTGTCAATGGAAACTTTACAGACGCTGGCCTCTATCCAACGTCTCAGATCCTAAGTGGGGACGAGTGGAGAACCAATAGCCGGTCCTATCTCTAGCTGAATAGGTTATAAATGTCTCGAGTTACTGCCACGACAGTTACTAATAGCCTGGAAGTCGCTGAGGGTAGAAAGAATTTCTCGTTTCAGCTGCGTGGTGTTGCAGTTTTATAATTTTGGGACAGTCTTAATCCGAGGCTTGCCAAAACTTAAATCTAAATCGATTTTTTGTGTTGCGATAACAGCGTCCTAGATCCAAAACAATCTCCTTCTGTCCCCGAACATCCAAAGCTTAATCTCGTAACCGAAGTGCGTCATGATGCAGACGACAATCGAGGTGTCTGAGGACGAGCTGGAGACCTCGCCCGCGTTGCAACGGCTGTGGTCCAGACGAATGACCATAACGGCGCCACTACCTGATGACACTGACCTTGGGGCGCTTGACGATGTGTTCCAACTGGCGCAGGTAGGTGCGAACGCAGTAGCCAACTTTAAGTTCTAGCCCTTACAGAGAAATTTTCTGTCCGAATTTAGAAATTCGAAAATCACTGTCTTTTTACCGTGATCAAGGCGCAACATAACGGGATTTTACTTCGTCGCCTTGAGTTCGGAGTGACGAAAGTGGCCTTAAAAACTTCAAGTATGGCGGAAGTAAGCGGACACATAAAACAGCCAATTAGTTACACGCTGTGATATTTAACGTGAAAGACATGCTTCTCGAACGCTCGGTTAATTTCTTGTATCTGTGCCCTTAGGAGCTCTAAGGAAGCAAAGTCTACGTGATAATGGCACAACCTCCCCCCCCCCCCCGCACCCTCTTCTGACGTTTGTGTTAGCAGTGCAAAGGTCAGAGTTCTATTTAATCTAATGGCCTTTTAAATTCGAAACTCGTTTAAATGATATTTAATAATCCAGTCCGTACCGCGAAGAAAACACTACTCTTCACCATTACAAAGATCAACTGGTTAACGCTGTTTAAGTAAATAATCGCTGGTTACGATGAGAGAGAGAGAGAGAGAGAGA
>NW_019060259.1:319602-334219 GCF_000696155.1 Zootermopsis nevadensis
TTACTTGTAATGTATGCAATTATCTCCACGTGCCCACAAATTTTTTCCTGATTTAGTAGTCAATTTCCAGGCTAAGATCAGAACCCATAGCTCATGAATATGACCCAAAAAGTGGCATTCGGTTATGTGGTAGAGTCTTTTTTGAGGAGCTGGTAGTTACTCAGCTAGTCATTTCACTTCCATATGTTCCCAGAATATTTCTGTAAGGTTACGTCTAACATCGTCCTCCTCACGCCTAGATTTGAGTGCACTTTCTAGAGGTCTCTGAAGCAGAAGTGTGCAGCTAAATGTGTTTCCCCATGAATGCTACATATCTTGTCCACCTCGTTAATGATTAATGACCATAATGATAAAGAATTAAAGAGTTCACAGACTGTGAAGTGCTTCATTATGCTATTTCCTTCACTAACTTGCAATCTCTCTCTGGTTTCCGACAGGTGAAAGACTCAGGTGGTACCACAGTCATCAAGTACATCCACATTGATGTGACTTGTCACATGACACTGGATACCACAAATAAAATGAGGAAGCCCGAACCGCAAGTGATGCGTGTGTCGGGGACGGCGGTTGTATCTCGAGGGCCCACGCGAGCGACAGCGCAACTGGTCAGAATCGAGAACATCGGTCTCTCCTCACAACTTAACATGCTATTTGTGACACAACAAGCAAAACTGGTATTCTATCCGCTGTGAAGGGATACAGGTTAGAGGTTCGTGTTCCGCGACATCCCCAATAGACGACGCAAGAGTGGGCGGTAGTTCCAGGGATGAAGGAAAGAAAAAATGACAAGAGCTGTAAATTGTATAAGATTTGCTTCATCTCAGTGTTACACAATATCATGTAACAAGACAACGCAGTCAAATCCGTGGTACAAAATATTTTTCTTCGTCGATACAAATACAAAGTCCTCAACATTTGCGTGCGTCTTCAAAAACGACACAAAATGTGAGGTAGTTAAGATCTGAGATTCTCGCAGCGGTAATTACAAAGACGGCCATCTTCTGGGTTGTATCACGCGTACTCTGGTAGAAGTATACCGCCATTTTAGAGGTAAATGCTGCCTCCATTGCTCTGATGATGGAGCACCTCTGAAACGTCGGTAAACTTCTGCCAGACTGCACGGTGCAACGACCCAGAAGACGAGCCATCTTCAGACTCGCTGTCGTAGAAACCTCAAATCCTCCTAAGTAATATTTTACAAGCAGACACGTTTCCATAAGTAGTAGTAACATTACTATAAAGTAAAAGTAAAGCTGTCCCAATATACACCATGTAGGCGCTTGGGGGGAGAGGCAGTGTAGCTCCTACTCATGCTTGACCTCAGCATCACGCCCAAGCCGGGCTTTATCCCGGGAAAAGGACCCTGGTACCCATCGGATAGGAGGCTGGGTGGACCCCAGAACCAGTCTGGATGCAGAAGCTAGAGGAAAAATCCCGTCGGGGATCGAACCCCGGTAAAAATGTCAATTTTTCTGCTGAAGCTCATGTTTACCAGAGTGGAGGGAAGAATGGTGACTGTTCGCTCATAACTCTCAAACTTTGTGGGGGCGAAGAATAGCTCCGTATTATTTAGTATGTTCACACACGATTATCGTCACAATTGTCAAGTTCCGTAAGTTTGCTTACAAAGACATTATTTGTTAATACTTTACACAGAAAATAAAGACATTAGACTGGATATAAAACGTGTCACTTCTTATTTAAATAATTTCACATGAATCGTCCTCGCTCGTAACTTCCTCTACTTCCGATCGTTGGTGGTTCATAGCTTCGTAAATGACTAAGCCTTCGTGCTGGAGTTGGATTCTTGCATTTATCAACATTTCTCATTTATGCTGTTACTGCATGAATCTTCAGCTTGACGAGAATTAGTAGGGTAATCGACGCTGTAACGGACAGCTCTTCGTCCATTCTGAAGATGAAACGTAACGTAAAACAGATTAATTGAATGAAAAACCAATTTCTTTTAACTACCTTACTAGAACACAGCTCATTTCAATAGCATCATGCCTGTTGATGTACAGGAAAGAAAACAGCCCCTCTAATTGGCGAGACTGAAGGAAGAAAGCGAATCGCATTTTGTTATCCATGACGGAAAACAGACGGCTCTCACTGCATTCCATGCTTGCTTGTAGTCTTGTGACAAATTTTTCAGCTGCTTGTAAGGCATCTGAATTAAACACTGTTTGATCTCCGTAACGTCGCTTGTAACATCACGTAACTTCAAAAGAGAGGGCAGGTGGAAGGTAGGATCGGGCATCGATGACGCCACATTCACGAACTGCTGAAGAAGTTCTCTCTTGCAAACGAGAAGTCGGCCTGCAGACGTGAGGGCAACTTTCTTTGTTACGCCTTGCTTCTTTCCTTCTACAGCCACTTCTACGGCCCTGCACAGAAAAATGATAATAAAACACAATATTTAACCCGTTCAGCGTCAGACACCAAATACAGTATACATGCAAAATAAAAATAAAATTCACACAATGCTTCTTAAATTTTCCAAGTACTAAACTGAAATTGCTATGTCGTCACCCGTACCCTTCCATCTGCTCCCTCACTGTGTCCTCACCTCAATCCTCCCCCTCATCCACTGGTATAGCCAACTTTCGACCTCATCTGGCCCGCTGCTATTCTACCAACCACTGTTCCATGTATAGTTTACTCATCGCCCTGATGACGGAGGCGATACAGACCTCAGAAATGTCGACTAAAAGGCGCAATATCTTACACGGCTGCAATTTTCACACTCATTGCCAAGGGAACCTGAAATTCCACTTCCTTTACCATGTAATTTTTGGAAGTACATCATTTTTCACTGTTGCTGACATATTTCTGTACTCCCCTCTATGTTTTGAGAGGGTAGGGGAGATATTCTGATCATAATATGAACTCGGTCAACGAAGAGCCCCATATAAATTTCCATCGTCATAACCCATTAAGATACTATGACAACACGTGGATCTCACCAGACTTGTGTGACAGTGGTTAGATGGTTTTGAACCGTTCCTGGTTAAAAACTGAACTAGTATAACAGATGGAAGGAAGTCATGGGATAATCTTTGTTCTTTCTCTCAATTACTTTGTTCTATTGCCCGATTTTTCTCTTTCTCGATACTGAAATTTAATTCCACGTCTAAACACTTACCTTTCCGGCACCTTACACCATACAATACTGGACGGACACGGCTGTTTCTTCCCACCAGGTGTTTGGGCATGTTTAAAGGGCAAAGCCGACCGTAAAATCAACGGATTAACAACTGCATATTCTGACGGTAATGAAATACTGTCACCGATTGCGGAAGCTTGAACTATCTCATCGTACGATGAATTATTTTCTCCGTTGTTTCCACACATCAGACGTCCAATTACAGCTCTCTTCAGAGATGCCTTTGAAAACGGACATCCCCCACCGATAACCAATGACTTAAAGTAAATGGGTTCGTTTACGAGAAGAGACAATAAAGCTCCTTGCAGACCAACCACATTCCATCTCGCAAGCTTATCACTGCATGAGAGAGACTGCGTTGGGTCACCACGACCAGGCTTCGTCCTCAAAGCTCCGACAACATGGTAGTCTGTTCCTGGCACGTGCGGATCTTGAAGTGATTCAAGTGGAAGACACTTTGCCCCCGTTCTATAGATGTCACTAATAACAACTTCCTCCGTGTTGGTTTTTACTAGCTCTTCTCGATAGTTTACTCTTGCCCTCTGATTGCTACCACCACATATATTAGCTCTTCCAGAACTCAATTTACTTTTAAAACTATCTTCTTCACTGTGATATTTCCTTTTATTACTAACTACTCCTGCGTTGCTGTTACGTTTCTTTCCTTCCGCCCTCTGTAACATCATTTCACACTGCAAATTTGCACAACTGAAATCACAACACAAGTTTCGTGTTGGAACCACGACAGAATTTTCATTTAAATTTCCCTCGGCCTGTTTACTATCAAATAGTGATTCTTCGGTGCTGCGTTTCAAGCAACGACCCACTTCATCCTTATACAAAGAAACTTTTGGAATAATTGACGCATCCCCACAAGGTGTGTGACTTGCGAAAAAATGGAATGTAACGTTATCTTTAATAAAACATTTGCCACCAGAAAAACATTTGAAAACTTCTGACGAACCTGTTCGGTAAGTCTCAAGTATCTGATCGTACAGGTATCGAAGAAGACCCCTCCGAGCCATTACTTCCGCATGGCCATCGTTCAGAATATCCCCCGATGGACTCATTTTGGACTTCCCAATACATTTAGAACCTGTGCCTAATGCAACTACATCCATCGACACATAACTCGAACAACTGACGTCTTTCTGCCATCCCTCTACCTTTACGATACCAGCCAGATGCGTCCACTCTCTTTCTTCATTAGGTTTGCCTGTTTTGGGGAGGCTTATATATTTGGAATAACATGCTTCAGCTATCTCATTAGCAAAGTTATCTGCCTTCTTCATTTCTATACTGCACCACACACTTTCCATTTCTTTACTCTTTAGTGTGGATTTCATTTACGTGAATAAAATGTGAATAGGCAGCTTTATTTCATTAAACTCTCTGTCGACCATTGTCTGCGCCCTGCACGGAACACCACGTGACGAGGTAAGACAGAAAGTTGAAATTTACAAAAATTATGACTCATCCTTCAGTTTATCATAAAGGAAGGGACGTCTAATCCGTGCAAACACTTTCCATTGCGATAAAGTAACGCAGTTACACCACTGGTGTCGGGTCCCAAGCGTACTTTTCCACAATTGGTATATTATTTAGTGCGTTCATATCGCTATCAGGGATAATAAAATCTAGCTTCATATTATCAGAAACGTGGTCAGGGCTCACAGATTTTGGAATGACACCTGAAACAAAACCACAATACAACAAGATTACTTCTTCAATTCAAACTTTGCAATAAATATATTGAAATTCATATTTAATGTTCCTTCTATAAGATTTCCCTTTACTTATTATTCAGTTTTTAATGTCAGCAACAAATTACGACACTTAACTTTCATGCTATCAAGGTTTTCCTCAGTTTAGTGTTCAAATCTATCATCTCAAATAACAACCTTAAGTAGCGGCTTTACGACAGTCTCAAGTTCTGCTTATGTATGTATTAGATGCATTAAGAATTAGTCTTTTTCTATGGCATTCATCATTTAAAATTCTGCATGCATTTATCATTTCACTTATGCAAATACCCCTTTTCAACGTCAACGCAGTTTTCCCAGTGCCAGATTATTAAACACAAGAGAACAAAGAACAGCCTTGATGACGTAAACATTAGTAAGATATAAACTGGATTAAAAGCACGATACTGAAAACGCTTTGGGTCTGCACAAAGGTCATCAAATATGTAATAAGTTCAGGACTCACCGATGCCCTGTTGTAAGGCCCAGCGTAACAGAATCTGTGCGGGAGATCGACAAAGTTTCTTGGCGACTATTCCTACCGTAGCATCTTCTAACAGGCGACGATCTGAAGAGCCGCCCAGCGAGCAATAAGCTTGCAGCAAAACACCCTTATCTTGGCACAGCTTCAATAATTCGGGTTGTTTATAGTGGGGATGATATTCAACCTAGAAAAGAATTTCAACGTGGAACACGTATCTGATCACATAATGAAGAGAGTGAGGTGAGGTTAGGTTAGGTTAGGTTTGGTTTGGTTTGGTTTGGTTTGGTTTGGTTAGGTTAGGTTAGGTTCATTCATAAATGCATCTTCCATGATCTTATTCCGCTTCGGACCACCGCTATATTTTCAAGTCCTCGAGATTTCAGTAAATTTTTAAATTATCACCAGCAATGGATAAATTTTGTTTTACCGCAGGCTCTGGGTGATGCCCATTCTATTCCACCTACCATAATTTATGTATATATAATTTACCTGAATTTTAAATTAATATACCTGATTAACAGCTGGAATGACACCATGAGAATTTTTAATAAGCTCCTTTAGATGCTGTACGGTGTAGTTTGATATCCCGATGGCACGCAGAACCCCTTGTCGATGCAGTGATACCAATTCATGCCAAGTGTTTGAACGAATTAACGCGTTATCAGGGCTGTGTACCGGTAATCTTGACACACCTGGCCAGTGAATCAGATATAGATCCAAATACGAAGTGCCCAGTTTCTTTAATGAATCTTTCACAGCCTTAGTAGTCGTTCCCTTTCCATGGTCGCTTGGATCTGTAAAATCAGAATTATTATGATAGGATCTAGAAATAACGCAATTAATTTCACATGCTCAAAGCCTTTAAACTTTAATGGTGATAAGATGAAACTTGTGCTTCCATTTTAAGGTGATGACATTGTGTTATAGCATTCTGGAGGCACTAGCAGTCCGTCACACCGACTAAACAGCAGCTCCAGTCCTCACGCCTAATGTCTGATGGTTCATTACTTATCGCTGTCAAACTAGAAGCTAAAGAAAGTTCATGAATGGCTACTATGTTATTTTTTTTACATTAAACTAAATAATTACTTATTCTATTCCATTCAAGCTACCTATATTTAATAACACTAGTGTCATCTCCGCCTTGATCACAAATCTATCTGTTTCATTACAGATTACATGGAATAAAAAAATTATTAGTGTTATGTGTTCTCCAATTGTATAATTTTCATGCCAAGTTTTGTGAAAATCAGTCACTTGGTTTGAAAGTTGAGAAAGCGACACGCATACACGGACAGCATGGTGATCAACTCCTTAATCTAATTTTTCCTTGAGAAAGAAAAACATTTAATACAAACTTCAATTACCAAGTTTCGTTGTTAAGAATATATCCTCCCTGGAGAGGCTAAATTTGGGTAGCAGGGTCTTTAAAGCCAACCCTATCGCCTCTTCATTTCGATAAACAGCCGCTGTATCTGGAACGAACAAATGTAACTGTGTGTTTGCATAATTTGTGTTGAACACTGATTTGACAAACATCAATAATCATAATTTTGAAGTTTTCGATGCAAAAAAACCTTGCTTGAAAATTTTCAGTTATCACGCAGACATTTCCGTTCATTCAAAATTTTCCCCCTTGTGCCTCGTGTTTATGTCCAAAGTTTTTTAAACACAACACTTAAAATAAATGCGCGTAATTTTCCAAAACTACATAATACATGACAGCAATTTGGGCACAAGCACCATGAATACTGAAGCATTTGTTATTTCTGAAATGTTTGGTAGTTCCCTGTCAACACGGCATGGCATACCCTCACATTGTGGACGGAGCCTCCAGTTCTAGGGGTTAGCTGGGTAAATATTGAATAAGCAGCCGCAGACACCCAATATGGGGTGATTGCATGGTGGTTGTACCTACCAAATGCTCTGTAGCCAGCCTTCAACCCCGCCTCAATAACTCGATATATTACACTTTGTCCATGAATCCTGTATGTACCTACTGAAGAGAAAAGAATGGCACTAAATTCATATAATCTGCACGCCAACCTGTAATCAGATAATGCAACATTTCAAGTGCCCAAGTGTTGTAATGCCACAAAAATTCAACTGCCATGCCAGAAATTCAGACATATCATAATAAACTTAACCGTGAAACCACACGACACCCACGATTATCACACTTTAACTAATTATTATTTACATAGTTAACCTTATTCTTACATCCAACCATCGGCATTTTCTGCCCCGTGTTCAACGTGAAATATTGCTTCTGTACTGCCATTGAAGAACTGCTTGAATCCTGAAAATTAGAAATTATAATTTATAATAGTCATAAAATGTACATAACCTCAAAAAATAACATCTTGCACAAAGTATATTATCCCTTGGCTGTCATAATGTGACAAGCCGACATTCAAAATTAATGTCCTCATGGTTGTTAAAAACTTTTACCAAAGTCCCCTGGTGTCTGCACATACGAGGAAAGAATAATTTCGTTGATGAAAATACGAACTTGAAGCTTCCTTTAAGGCTACATTCTTTGTTAATCCATTATAAACGTGAAATGCATTTCACGTATTGAGAAAACATTAACACACTTGTATTACCCACTTTTAAACCCAACGCAGTCTGCCTCTGATGAGTAACGGAATGATCGTCAAGATTATGAAGTATATCAGCGACAGAATTTGTCAAGCTACGTATATCTTCAGCACATGGCGTCACGTAAAATCACAGACGGCCTAAAACTAGGAAGTTCAGAGTTAATAACAAACCATTACGTGGCAATCCACAGCATCAAGCACCACCTACGATGATCCATAACTGTTAAATTTATTATTTAAAGACGGCTATCAAATGGTAAGGAAAATTATTGTACTCCATGCAACTTCCACGTAAACAAAGGAACTGCGAAACCCGTCAAAATAATTACAAGGTATAAAATTCCATGTTCCATCCTACACTTAAAAATAAAAATTCCTGCAAAATTATATTAAAAAAACAACACCGTATTAATCGGGAAACACACAAAATTATAATTTTACTCACTTTAGTATTAGAGTGAAATGATTTTGGCACTACCGGCGCTTTAGCGTTAGCAAAGACCACATTCACACTATTCTTGTCTGTCTGTTGCATCATTGACCCATACAATATCTCGGGAGTGAACAATAGGATTTTTATCGACTTTGGAATGGAGATTATGAAAACGAAGGCCACACCACATCACCCCTAATTACCAACGTGGTTCACACGCACAAAGTCGTGAGGTAGGACGACGATGAAGCCACTACAAACGATCACTTGAACATGCGCATCACTAACCTAACCTAACCTGACCTGACCGAACTTGACCATCAGTGACATCGGTCAGGGCTGCGCAATTACTAACTTGAGAACGACGTTACGGAAATTGATTAAATTTCGTTCTGACGTCATGTCATATGAGAATAAACCACACTCATTTTCTAACTTTCTAAAGTCCACAATACCAAAGCGGTGGGTGTGAAAATTCATGTGGTGAAACGATGACAGCAAATCCCGATTCCCTACGCATGCGCAACACTGACCTTTCTATACCTGTCCAATGAAGTCTTCATTCGTCCGTTTCTACAAGCCCAAGAAGTTGAAAACGACTTGACGGCTTTTCATTAAACTTCGTATGGACATTAATGCAAAAGGTTGATTTTGCAGCAGTTATATGGTTCTCAAATGGCTTTCCTCTACATACATGTCTGTGGTAACAAACTGTAGAAGACGAGAAATATTGAAACTTTAAAACATTGTGCTGAGTATTAATAAGCAGTTTCGAAAAAATCTACATAACCACCTAGTTTCCAATGTTCAACTGATGAAATTAAATATTTAATTTTACGTGGTGCAAAAAGGAGGTTTTTCTGATGATAACAATATTTTATATATTATTATTCTCACTTCGTCTTTTTCTTAATTAGGTGGAGAAGCACGTAGTTTTAAATAGTGGACAAAGCTTCCTCATATCAACAATCGGTTTCAGATAAATAACTTAATCTGTGGAGAAATTGATCACCAACCAAAGTTGTTTTTGATAACACTACATAAAATAGCTTTGGTTGAATAAACCGTACATTTGTATCGACTATAGAAATCTCCCTCGGCTCTTAAGCCCACTTACGGACGTCAGAGAATAAAATTATCATATTATAATTTCATAATTGTTTACCAGTCAGAGTCCTGCAGAAAAAAAAGAAACCAGCAACGCGTAGAGTTTACAGACGATGACATTCTTGACTGAGTCACCGACGCTGTGTATTACACTAGCTCCTCGGAATACAGATGGCAGCAGTAGCCGCCCAGCAAAACTCACGTGGCATCATATACCGAGGACGAACTGCAGGAAGTCTGCAAGTCTTTTTAATTTTTGGGGGCGATGCGAGCCGGGGAAGATTTATCGGATGATGCAGGCAGTATACAGAAATGCATGTGTAACAAAAACAACTGTGGAGACTGGTGTAGACAATTCCGCCGTGGTCGACAAGCAGTTACGGGTTTGGCGTGGCAATGTTCAACGCGCGTTGCCACATCTTCGGCCAAAATTGCGTCAATCTGGGTCATATAACAGCTGACAGAACATCAGTGCACAGGAACTCTGCATCCCGTAATTCGTGACCTTGGATACACAATCTGACAGTGTTAAAATACCCCCAGGATTGAGTGTAGACCATCATTATGTTCTCTGACTGATTTCAAACCTCTTTTCAGAAAGCCACAGCCTAACGATTAGATATGCTTCGTATTTTGGGGGTCCTGGGTTCAAATCTCAGCACGGAGACTACAAGGGAATCCTGTCTTGTAAGGGGGAAGGGGGTCGTAGTTTTCCACACACTCACAATGCAAACACCAGGGCAGTACCTTAAATTAATTACTTCTGCTTTATTTCATATTCTTTAATTCATACATCATCCTATCATTTGATGCTATATTATCTGATAAACACGTCCCTGAGATCGGCTATCCTCACGGGGGGGGTCGTGGTTTTCCTCAGTCCCCCAGGCAACTGCCGGGATAGTACCTTAAATCACGCCACGACCACTTCCTTTCAATTCACTATTATCCTCACATTCGACGCTATATAGTCTGAGCTACTTAAAAAGCGTCGTTAAATAAACAGATAATTAGCATGACCAAGTTCACTATTTAGGAAAATCCTAATTTGTTGATCACTTGCCAACAGAACGAAACTTTGCTGTCTTCCTGATCTAAAAATAAATGTAATTAAATCGAAACAGAAGTTTAAAACTGTATTAACATAATTATAAAGTTAAAAAAAGGCTCATTTGAAAGTTACGTAAAACAACCTGTTGACCATGAAAGTGGTTTTACCCCCACATCATACCTCATTTGAATATGTATCCGGTACATCCGCAGTGCCTAGTAGCAGATTAAATTAATATAAATAGAAATATTTAAGAACATCAATGAAGTTGTGTCTTAGCTTCATGTAAATTCATACGAGGTGCGATCGGAAAGTTTCAAGACTGCGCGTATAAAAACCCGTACACTTATCTCAGGTATTAAATTCATCCATCACCCTCGAAGTAGTTCCCCTGGGAGTGAACACAACGATCCCAGCGCCGCTGCCAAGCCTGGAAGCATCCCTGGAAATCTTTCTTTGTCAGCCTGTCAAGCACCATCTGGGATCGTTGTGTTCACTCCCAGGGGAACTACTTCGAGGGTGATGGATGAATTTAATACCTGAGATAAGTGTACGGGTTTTTATACGCGCAGTCTAGAAACTTTCCGATCGCACCTCGTATAATAACTTTTCTGTAAAATTTAAATTTAATCAAAATCCGTCCAGCTGTTTAGTAGTCGCAACATATGGACAGAACGAAACGACCTTACCTACATGCGTTCACTTTGTTCAACGAAAGCATAACAAATATATATACAGCATTTTGTCACAAAATACTGTGAATGTGAGATTTTCAGGTTCTCGAGAGCAGCCGAGCATGAAACGTTCGTAAAATTTCTTCCATATTACACGGCGCAACAATCCAAAAAGACAGCCATCTTAATACTATTAATGTTTATCACTTCCGGTAAAAAGCATGTTTTGACTACGTGAGTCAAAATCATAGAAGTTATAAGTAAGCCTTTACCCCCTAAATCTGATATCAATTCACGTTTATTTAAAACAATCTACCACAAACGGACTCTTCCTGTTATCTGTGAAATACGTTTAGCAGCGTCTGGTGCTTGCCGTGGTTAAGCATCAGCGTTACATTGTCAATTATTGACAATGTAACGCTCAGTGTAACAAATATTCTTTTTTGTCGTGTCATTGTTGAACTTTGATGTCAGATAACAAGAAAAGTCTACGAAAAAAACAAACAAAGGAGCAAAGGATTATTTACCGTATAATTTCTTCGGAAAGTTAGGTTAGCTGACGGCGTGTACGCCTTATAACTCGAGCCGAACGAACAAACAAATTCACATTCACAGTTTGCTCGCGTGGCTTAAGTCATAAGGATACAATCCTGTTTTCAATTAATGATCAGCAGCCATCCGACACGAAGACTGTTCTACTAATGGATGTACCACCGGTCTGGCTCTACTTCTCGCCACATCACGTACCACGTAAGCTACTCGCAAAGCGACAATACAGGTGGTTTAAAACAAAATATCCCGCCACCTGGATAAATATGGAAGACACATGCACAGTAAAACTGTTATGTTACGTCTTCTACTTGTAAACAACGGATCGTCAAAAACTCCCTTCATGGCTGTCAACAGATAAATTATTACTGGAATCTGAAAATCGTGCTACGTAAAAAACCTGACATCACAGCGTTCGTTTTCGGAGTTAAATATAACTTAACAGAAGCATTCTACAAGCAGTAACAGAAGTTCAGGTGTTTTGATCGTGTACTAAAAGCGCAAACAAGTAGAGATAACGCTAAACCGCTAAAAAAAAGTCATGTCGTATTGAGTTTAATGATTTTTTTTAAAGTTTTACTACTATTGATCGTCATGTTTAAGAACGTTACGCAAAACAAACGAGTTTCAAAAGAAGTTGAAACTATTTTACTTAAGAACGTTCGCAAATGTAAGTTGTTAAATTGCGACTACGAGTTTCGCCATGTCAGTCTGTCTGTCCATACCGACTCCGTAACCGCTGAACAGATTTTAATTACATTTTGAGGAGTTCCCTCAAACTTGTCGACAAATTACAATTATAGTTCAAATCCAACATCAGAAATGGACACTGGGTTGACCTTCTGCTGACGGAAGTAAACGGGCGTAGATTCGCCAGCCAGCTGTGATGACGTCATCACCCTGCCAGACTTGCGCGAGACATCGTCCACGCAAAGGTAATTTAACCCCAAACAAGCCTGAGGTTAATGGCGCCAGAATTTTTACAACAAGCTCACATATCCTAATTAATTAACCTTCCCTTACTGGTTCATTACCACTTTGATGACTATATATCAACTGCAGAGATTAATCAGGCACGACTGAGATGGATAAATTATAGAAGGGATTAGGAAGGAAGCTGTAGTGAAATATTTCAAGACGTAGTTTCCCGGTATTCACCAGAAACATCTGGGCGAGTTTCGAACCTGGTTACTCTCAAATACAAGTTTTTTTTTCCTCGTCCATGCACATGGCTGTACGGAAACATTAATTAAGGTTACGTACGAACGTACCTTCACGCAGAAAAGTGGTCTATGTGACAGAATTAAAGTTTTCAATTTCCTGTCCCATTTGAAAACTTTTTAGCGTCGTTGAGTTGAATTTCCTAGGAGTGGGATGTGTGCACTTATAAGCTTATTGGTTACTCGTATATCAAGTACACGTCTCCAGAAGCTCTGCCTCACACCTGCCGTCTATTGTTTTCACAGCAGGCTGGCTATTTACCTACAACAGTCGTTCAAGGACGCTCCAGCGGTTTAATAGCTCAGACTTCCTGGTATAAGATATTTAGTGCGACAAGGAACGTAAAAGCGAAAAACTACGGATTTAAAAATTGCTCACAGAACGTTTTTCAAACTCGATAATCGTTAATCGTAAGCGTAAATGAGAATCTGTGACTTTTTTTTCTTCAATTTTCGTCAAAGAAAACATTCCACCGCCACTTCAAACTAGTCATTTTATCATGAGTTGGCCATTATTACAAATTCCGCCATTTTGTTAAAACTACAATACAAGGAAATCCATCACGTATTCTATTATTTTGTTCATATTTTTCGACAATAAATTCTTGTTGATGAAGCATTTCCGTCTCACGGAAAACCCGATCAAAACTCATTGTCCTTTGGGCCTGGCGCAGGTGTGCGCGAATTATCGATCCGTGCCGGGGGTTCGTGGCTTCTGCCTGCGACCGTCAGTTCAGAACATCCGAGTGTCAACGCAGCGCGCACCGGCAGACAACAATGACGCATCGCGATGCTCAAGTGTCTGTAACACGATCTTCCGAGAGCGGATAACTTTTTAGAAATATTTGTGGAAAAGGAATCAGAATTCGTGGCAAAGTTGCAAAAAAAATCTGTAAGTATAAGACACTAATCACCTAGCGTTAAGTTTCAAAGCACTTACTGGGCTACAACCTTATAGAAAAAGTTGTTTCAATTTTTATTATAAAACGGAGAATGGCGAACGCTGGTTAAACAATGCCTTGGCGCTGGAGTACGTTTATTATATACCAATGTCTGAAAATAACCCGTCCAAACGTAAAGTACTTAATAAAAACATTTTTTCAAAAAAAAAGTCTAACAGTGCCCAATCAGCGGTTGACACACGGAAAGTTCTTGGACCCCGTACAGAATGACAGAAACTACTTATTTATTAAAGAATGTGTGGAAAAGTGTTTGTCTATTGTTTTCCGTGATCTTTGTTTCCTTCAACTGTTGTACTTTTTATATTTCCTCATGCACATGTAAATTATTGATCGCTTTGCCTATAAAGTTACGGGCCTTTGAGTGCTGTTCTGTCAACAATTACTTTCCGAAGAAGAAGTTAATCCACAGACAAAAAAGACAAATCGGGTTCGATTCCCGGCGGTGCCCGAATTTATAACTTGTGTTGGGCAAGGCCGTGGTCTAGGCAACACGGAGTTTTCCTCCGGGGGCTTCCCCGGTTTCTCCGTGGCATCCCATTCACACACAGAAGAAGGCAATGGCAAACCACTTCTGGATCATCTGCCAAGAACGTATATGAACAGATCCCAGTCCGAGAAAAGGATGG
>NW_019060259.1:337418-395992 GCF_000696155.1 Zootermopsis nevadensis
AATGACAGGATACCAAGTTGTAAATTCCTGTCTTTACACCATCATGAGTTGACGAACGTCGTAACAGATTGCATCTTCATTTTAGGAACTAGAAGTTGAGTCAGCCAAACTTCGATCAAGGACCTACTTCTGCCCCACAGAACTACAGCTGAACAAACTCAAGGCAAAATACGAAGACGACATGAGAACCAAAATAAAATAAAACAATCTTTTTAGCCATGTAATTACCATCAGCATATTTCATAACCTACTCAACATTTTACGAACGTGTAATACAAAGGCCATTGGTTACCTAAGTTGGAGCGCTGGTGTCAGTCTATGACCATTAAATCGAATGGCGATTATCATTAGTTCCATTTTTCGCCACACAACCATTAAAGTTTGTCGCGATATACCTTACATAACCTCTTTTCTCCTCGCTTAAATGCTTTAACACTCAGAAAAAGGCTACGATGGGTTGATCCCTGTTAAAAGAAGTCCTATCAAATGCTTAAATGATTCACATTCTCAGAAGAAGCCAGGTTATAGAACCTGAAACTTGAACAACAATAGAAACTCAAGATGCGTAGTTTAGACCGAAAATTTTTTCGTTTAAAAGAGCAAACACGCACAAAGAAACAAGTTCTGGGAAGAACATACTCTGGAAGTTCGCACTGCCGCCATGTTAATTTTAATGACAGGAAGACGATAATAAAAAAAATGTGGACTGGTCTTTTGTGGCGTTATGCTGATACCAAGCGAGTTATTCGAATAGAGTAGGAAGGGGAATGGCAAATACGCCAACACACGCCTGTCACATCTTAAATGACTCAGCTTTTAAAAATGCGTTATCACCATGAATCACTATCAGTATCCGTTAACGACAGCATTCCCAAGTTACGTAATCGGCCAACAATGCGAATAAAAATAAAAGTAAGCGCACGACACTTTTTAGAGCAGAAATACGTTGTTGAACCTATCCGATTACCCAACTCACCTATCTCTCAAGGCTAAAGTCCAAACAAAATCATTTTAAAATAAACACGAAGCAATACATCGAAGTCACGTTATCATGCCTCCACGTGTACGCTTTGAGACTTATAAACAAATTAATCAATTGCCATAAAATCTGGTATGACCCCACAAGTATCCAACCCAAATCCTTACCCCCATTTTTTTAAGATCCCTTTTAATATTATCCTTCCACGATACCTAAGTGAGCACATGATCTGGCGTTGATCGCGATAGAAGATTTTGTGCACAAAAAGGCTTATTTTTAGTAAATGAAACAAACAAGTGAGTTGCAACCTTTCTGGGGACAATTCAAATTTGCCCCCGGAATTTTCATTGTGTCTTGACGTCTCCACTGCCCAGGAACCCATAAAAATTCTATCCTGTAGGGACACGTGTGTGTACGTAGGACGTGCGTGTATCGATAAAACTGCCCAACATACAACGGGTAAGGGAATTAATAATAGCTTGCTGCGATGAAAATTCCTATTCAAATTTGAAATGCTTTGGTAATTAATAATAATAATATATGGCATGTGGAGTGTGGCTGTTACCGGAGTAATTCCTCCGACCAAAGTCGCGATGAAAGTAATAAAAGTGCATCTTACATTGTCAAGGAAAGTTCACGAACTGCACACCAGTAGATGATGATCTCGGCAGCGGATGCTAGTCCACCACTGGATTTTTCATTCCGAAACCTCACTGTCGTGGAGGACCTCGGTGGGGCAAAACCAAGACGTGGTGTAAAACGGTACCGAAAATCTGCGTCAGGTCTCTACAACTGTCATTCTATCCGTATCAACAATAACCAGCTGATGTCAATCCGAGGGATATACGCAACAATCTACCAGGTTTGGATATCCACCGGCTTTACAGTGAAATACGAGATTAAGACTTAGGAAGTATGTTGCTATTATTCCAATACGAGGTTAAGACTTAGGAAGTATGTTGCTATTATTCCTTTAAAAATAATGCTCAAAAAAAAGAAGACAAAAAAAGTGCGATAGTCGTGCTGAAAGTGAGTGACAGCTAACACATCACATTGTTGGATGAAATTTATAACCTATATTACGAATGCACAGAACGGAATAATTTTCTTTTGTTAGACGTGACATACATCTTACATTATGAATGTACAGAATGGAATAAAATATAATTTATTTACATTCCACAGATCCTTAATAGTCCTAAACCAAGAATGTAGCACACGTCATAGCACAAAGACAATACGTCTTTCTAATAAAAATATAAATTACAGAATACACATTTCTGCGTTCGAAAGTTTTAGCCCTTTACTAATTTTCTGTGCAATAAACCTAGAGCAGCAGAAATTACGATAAACATTTCTCTTGTCTTTCTGTGTCGATCCCCCCCAACACTAAATTGAACAGAAATTCATAATGGTCACATCTGCTATGCGTTGTGTCCAAATATTGCATAAAAACACAAAACTCTAAAAAAACAAGTTGAGAAACCCTGCTATAACGTGGGTTTTTATACATGTATGCGTTTAGTAAAACAGTTGTCATATGTACGTACTCTGCTTTCGCTTTGTGGCATTGCAGATAGTGGAGAGGCCTGAACAATTAACGTGGCTCGATCTGTCCTTCAACAAGCTAACGTCCCTTTCTGCAGAGTTGGTTGAACTCTCCGGCTTGAAAATTATGTACCTACATGGGAACCTCCTTACTGAACTTGGCAAAGTTCTACAAACATTAAAAAATCTCTCGCAACTCTACAGCCTTACACTGCATGGAAATCCTCTGGAAGAACATAAGAAGTACCGAACTAGAATTCTGAGCACTTTACCACAGCTACGATCCCTGGACTTCACCAATGTAACAGTGTCTGAAAAACTGCATCTGAAGAACAAGGTTAAGAAGACGGTCTCCAAAACGTAATATTTTTCTTTATTCATACACGGTCCTACTAGTTCTTGACTTCGGCACTAGATGGTGTCCCAAGCATGCTTTAGCGCCAGGGAAAGGACCCCTCAGTACCCACTAGATGGGCCCCGGAACCAATCTGGACACACAGGCTAGAAGAAAAATACCCTTCCCCCGGTCAGGGATCGAACCCTGGTAGTCCAGTCTTAAGTCGGACTATACACTGACTGAGCTAACCTCGCTCATACTGTTTCAAACAGATTATATAAACAGACGATTACTTGGAAACTATTTTACAGTTAGTTCATACAGAAATCTTTGGTACATGTAAGATACGAACTGTTGCTTCAAGTATACTGATAACAGAAAATTACGGACCAAAGGAGCATCGAGAGATCACAGGTTAAAACCCCACCTAAGATACGAATTAATGCATGTCACCAGAGATAAAAATAAATGAATGTCATTCATTACTGAAGATATACGAGCTATACCAATATGATACTATTAAGAACCTTTAAATTTTTCCTCGCGTCATCCGCTTAAGAATCATATGGGCTGACGTGTATAACCTTACTTTCTTTGTTTAAATAATAAATAGTAAGAGAAAAAAGATAGAAATGTCATTGTTAAATGGCACATAAACGTGACAATTGACAGTTGATATGCATTTTAACAATGTCATGTGGGAAAAGAATAATGAGGTTAAAAATCATAAACACAACAATGATTATACACGTGTAATAAACAAAATTACATCTGTTACTACAGGACTGTCTAACAGACAATGTAACTCATTTTAATAATTAGGCAAATAATCACAAATATTCAGATTTAATAAATAAGAAAACCATTTAACTTGTAGGCCCACACATTGTTCACTTTCTTAATACTATTATGAAAGTTGTTAGTTAACATTGTATCACAACTGTTTGATATAGTGCCAGCACCACTTATTGTTATCATGAACATAAAGCTAGTAATAAGGAACTGTTAAAGATGATATTGGACAATGTACTACAAACTATCATCATTCAACAATACAATAACTACACACGATCAACAATATGGAACCTACGTCACATTTATCCATTTCAATACAACAATATGAGGCAGCAACAGAGGGACTAGAAACCCAGCTGTTCTATCGCAAGCGTAAATTTTTTTTTTTAAAAATTTTGACTTATAAAAATAAAATGTTTAAGACGAGTGCAAACATTTTTAAAAAAACTTCCTCGTACGAAATATAATTTAAGGCATCTTCAAGATTTCCAGACATTTGTTTACTTGTAAAATGCCTTTAGTATATAATCTAGGGAAGATGTCAAAATTTTGCAACCTAACAATGCTGTAGCGTTGACAGGTTATGTTAACAACAGAACACACCTCTTGGAAGGAACAACTATTTAATAATATTATGTTTAACAATAAAGTAAAGAGACTGATTTTTTGTTCATGTGGTGGTACATGTAATGCTCGTTCAAATTATCACTTTAATTTCTTTTAATAGCAGTTTTTTGTTTATGTTAAGAAAGAAGACAAAGAAACTGGTGAAAAATACTGGCGACGCAGAATCCTAGAAGTCTGTGGTGCTGGAATAATGTGTATAACATCAAGAATAATTTCAGATGTTGAAAAAGTTATTTAAACTATTGACAGATAATTTTAACGAGGCTGTCTGTAAGTCGGCGCACGGAATGAAAGAAGACAGATTTCTGGAAGTGAATTTAACCGAAAATACGAACTTGATGAAAGCGTTTGCAAAAACGATGCCAAAATATCTCAGTACGAGCAAACGAACAGACAAGGAAAGAATCCATACGGACGTTTCAGAAATGATTCTGTAGAAACTTAAGCTTTTGTAAATCCATGATACATCCTAGGTCTTCCAGTATGAAACACGAAAACAAAATTACCGTGTCTCTGATGCAAACATTCCGAGTATCTCATCGCATGTAAAGGATAAAAAGCTCTTTCGGAAACTGAAAATTCCACTGAATGTACCTAATTTCAAATCTTCTGAAGATTTTCACAGCAATATGACAACAACATTGACAGATCTTTCAGTAATGTTTCAAGGCACTGAGATAAGGTCTGAAGAAAAGCAGTGATTAAATAAAATAGTTTATATAGAATCAGTCTGATTATTTTATTGCATAACCTCAAGATTCACAGCCACAAATTCCAATACCCATCATTAAACATTATCCTGGGCTCCTTGAACCAAGTTAACATACAACCATTTTCCATAAAATGTTAACCATCTCTCTCTTGGCCCTACAAGAGACCAATTCCCAAAATTCTGTATGTACTTATTGTTTCACAAAAATGTCACCCCCGCCCCTGATAAAACTACCATGAACAGTTTATCTGTACAAACGATTAAGTTCCTCGTCTTTATGCCATCTTCGTTTTCCAATTCAGCTCTCACAAATACAAAAATTTGTCAAGTATTATTTTCTACTTTTATAGCAAAATAAAATACACATACAACAAAAAGACCAGATGATTTGGAGGGTAGTAGCTATGTTGGTAATACTGATGAAAGAAAGATGACCATAATAAGGTCTTAAATAATTATTATGTTCATGCAGTTTCACAAAAATCTTTCGCTCAAAGCCTGCGTAATACTGACGTTCGTCGAATCTGAAGGCAGGCAGATTTGCAAATAACAATTAAGGAATTCCATTCCTTTACAAATCTAAAAATTATCTTCTTCCTTGGCTCTACAACCCAGTGTTGGTCTTTGCCGCCTCCCTTTCGGAGGTTTCCTAGTCTATCGAACGTGCATTTGTAAGTAGTTAGTGATCAGCCCACTGCCTCTGCACAATTTCTACTCAATCTTGATTTGTCTGCTAGAGCCATCTAGCAGTGAATCAGGAGAGACTTGAGTGAGAAGTGGCCCCTGAATTTTGCTTATGATTGGAAAATGAACACCATAATTCCTTTTCATGTAATCAATGGCCACACTTCACCCCCAGGAAAGGACCCTGTTACCAATTGGACAGGAGGCTGGGTGGGCCCTAGAACCTGTTTGGACGTAGAAGCTAGAGTAAATATCCTGTCCCCGTCGGGGATCAAACCCTGGCTGTCCAGCCCGTAGCCAGTCACTGTACTGACTATTCACAAATAATTCACAGATTCAGCAATAAAATCACAACTTCCTGTATTAAAGGGGGAAACGTCAGATAAGATAACATAGTCTGAATATAAAATTGTTTCTGATTTAAGTCCACCCAATCCAGCCACACTAATACATTCTGTCTCTTCCTTGTAGTCATATGCATCTACAATAAATTGTACAATTTTAATTTGGTCTAAGACGCAATAACGGCCCATTTCCTAGCAGATAAATATTATATATGTAGCCAGTATGGGCACGTTTATTTCTGGCGTACGCATATTATGATTTTAAAAACTTTACAATAATTGGACATATACTTTCTGGATTATTTAAGTGCAGAAAATGTGTTCCTTCCACTTCGTAGAACTCCAGCTTCTTAGCTGATTTTCTAATTTTGTCAAGTACGATGTGATAATTTTCTGCAGGATCAAATTTCATTCCTGGTTTACCCCTGATATTCAAGACTTCACATGTAATCTTTGATGCATACTCCAAAGTCATGTCGATCGATAGGAAACCTAGGATTCCATACTTGAGACGAGAATCCCGTGAAAAACGGAAGACATCGCCCTTCACGTCGCAATCACCGGAGGCCAGAGGCTTTGCGCCACGTTTCATCATTATTTCACAAGACTCCTTCGTGAGGGCACCTTTATAAGCTTCCAACATAAGTCTCAGCATTTCATCGCGTGTGTACGAAGGGGCAGTATCTTCAGCAAAGTTTTCATACAACAGAAATTGATCAACGATACCACCCGTTTGCTGTACAAAGTAGGGGACGGACCTGACAGATGGACCGGCAATGTCAATACACATGAGTTTCTCGATGTCTTGTGGGAATGTCGCGGCATACAAGAAACCTATCGTTCCACCCAAGGAATGCCCCAGAATTGTAACCTTCTCCCAACCGTAATGTTTCACTATTCGTCGAATCACCACTAGTCCATCCCACCATAAGTAATAAAACTGTCCTTTGGGATAATGCGAAGAAAATCCATGTCCAGGAAGATCAATGCATAATACTGGCGTGTGCAAAGATAATAGAGGTGCCAATGTGTCAAATGTTCCAGCATTATCTTGCCAACCATGTAGCGCCAATATGGGCTGTTTGTCATGAGAACCCCACCATTTACCTGAGTGATGGGAAAAAACAAAAGATTTTGCAATACCAAACATTGGTACAATAATCATTAAATAACCAATAATAAAATATAGCCACAAATACTGTCAAATGTCAGGAAGTATTATTTCATCGTGTCTTGATCCTACTTCATATCAATTAGTTAAGAATGAAATCTTAAGAAATGACCTTGAACATTGCCAAGAGCAGACATTGGTGAAATTTGGACTTGGCAAATGATCCACAATATAATCACGTCAACTGTATAAGTAAGGGCATCACATATGATAAAGTAACAGATAGAATTATGCTCAGAACATGAAAACATTTTATATAAATAGTCTTTGGTAGTTGCTGTAAGGCGTACACAGATGTTAAAACTTTGCTGTCTTCCAAAAGTTTTTCTCATGTAATGCCACGATAAATTTATCTAAGGAGTCGTCTTCTGCCATTTACTGACCGACACAATAAAGATACCTGATTGTTTTTTATAAAAACATATAATTTACTAAAGATCTCCCTCATTTACTTAAAAACTGCAATAAGCATACAGCGTAAGGATATTTCAGCATAAAGAAACATTCATTATTCATTAAGGATTCATTTAAAGGAGCCTGAATGAGTTTCACTGAATTTTATTGAGCCCACTTACAAAAATAAAGTGGGGTCGGATGACAAAGCAGAGGAACTAGTTATTTGCATGAAATGATAATTATATTTTAAAATATCTTTAGTTTCTCTTTCCTAAATTTTAAGGTACACTTACAATTACTTTATACACAATCTAATAATTAACACATAACTGATGACAGTACGTTAATAAAGAAACACACATCCTTAGCTTCAGCCTATGAAGAATCTATGGAATTTAAATAAATTCAATTCAATTTTATTCAGTGTAAATATCTGCTTTGTGGACTGGGTTATGAGTGTATCAAATGATGTCAGATGTGAGAAGAGGATTATCTATAGTGAATTAGTAATTTCATGGAACTACATTAGAATCCAACACAAGAACTGAGAAAACCCAGGAAACTTCAGTCAGGACAGCTGATACCTTGACACAGTGTCTCCCAAATGTATGAACTGAATCACAACAGCTGACTTGTTAAACGCCTGCTAACATTACTCACCGAATAAACTGTATATTATTACAGAAAAAATAGAATCTGTAATATTTCACCTAAAAATATCCTTCTTACCACTAACATGACCCCAAGGAACAGGAATTTTCACTTCTAACACACGTTCCATATTTATACAGACACCTACAAAAAAAATAAAAACATTAATATAGTTTGTGATGTTTGGTTGGTCACAATAAAATTTGAGATTAAAACACAGAGGAAGTGATGGGAAAACCTATCAGATGGAATGAGTGAGAAGTGGTTAAAATTAGCGTCAAATTAAGAACCTACAGAGCATGGAGTTAGACAACGATGAACGAGTTTCTGGAAATGTTTTAAAGTGAATAAATTAAAAACTGCTGGGCAGTCTTAAAATGGAGTGAAATATACAGTTTAGTTTTAAGGATAATGTATTAGGCCTCTGACAGAAGCATCATTTATTACAATATAACTCGCGTGTTGTAACACGCACAGAAATTTAAAGTTACCTTCAACACCGTGCTTTACTACCGGTGCTATCAACAGTATTATCTAATTTTATAACCTTTTAATCAACATATAAGTTGGTCAATGCAACCTCTTACTCCGTACGAGAACTAGAATGAATCTTATGATGAAACAACCCAACACAGTTAACCAACCTTCTTTATACACAGATCAAACACTAAATATCACAAACTACCTTTCCCAAGTGCAGACCTTGTGTGAATGACTTGCTCGGTTCGAAATATTACGTAATTGTAACTAGCCAATGCAGCCAATAAACTAGCCAGTCCCTAGCATGGATTAATACCAACCTAACGCGCTAAGGTAAAAATTTAAACCCATAAGCGAGAGCGAAAAGGTAGCATGTGCGTTTGATGGGACATACACGCAAAAATTTGGTCGGAAAGCCTGAAAGTAATAAACTACTTGCGAGACCAAAGCGTTGATGAGCGTAGAAAACAAAGATTAATTTTAGGGTAAAAGCACGGAGAACTTGTGCTAACGTGGATAAATCTTTGGGTTCCAGAAACTTCTTGATTATCCTCACATCTATTTGATTCTCGGAAACTTATTCGTTTCTTGGATTCGGGTTCGTTACTTCTTTCCGCAACTATTTAATTTTAAGGAAATTTCGAGAATCGTTTTCCGTAGTCCTTTCGAACAAGTGTGAAAAAAACGAAAACAAAGTGGAGTGACACCCATGTGTCCCTGTTCCATACAAAAATCCAGAGAATATTCTTCGTAGTGCACGTTTGTGGCATCTGTCGGTAGTTATATGAACTACAAAATCTGATGCCTCATTGGCGCCAATAGATGCCACTGATGAAAATTTTAATTGAAGGAATATAATTATTGAAATTGTTTACAATAGTTTTTAAGGACGTGGTATACATAACTTTAATTATATGTAGTATATAGTTTTATAACAATAGATTTAAAAAATAAGCCCACACGCTTCTGGAATTAAGTATTGTATAATATGTTTGGGCTGGTGCACCATTAATGGATGACACAGTACCGTCTTCAAGTAGGACTTTACCGTCACACGCGTATTGTTTTTTTCAGTCTAAACGTTAAAAAAAACAACGAATTTTTGGGAAGGAGTTTCTGCTCCAATTTTTGCGTTGTTATATTAGTACATATATTGTTTCGTTTTAATAAACATTTGACTTACGTTGCATAAGTCATAAGATCCAATTGTTTCAACACAGCGTGTTCAACCCACTGAGACTACGTTACAAACTATAATTAAACAAAAATTGTAATTAAGAAAATAGACGCATAATCATTACCTGTGCTGTTGGTTTTCATGACTTCTCTTCTATCACACACACGGTTTAATTATTTAACCGATAAGGCGTATATTAATTAATCGCTCGCTGATCATGGATGGCGTATAACTGAGAGTACCATTTGTTCATTGGAGTTGCCCACTTTAAAAAGTACAACTCAATGACATTTGAAATATCACAATTATAAGCCATCTAGTACCAAAAATGAAAACGCAGAAGATATGTGGAAGGCATAATTCTCAAGTGTCGTAACAACACCAACCGATTGTCTTCTTCTTTTAAAGTCGACAACTTCTGTCGAAATCGCAACTCAGATTTCTCGTGTTGTAATTAAAAGATAAAACGTCGAAAGCCCAGGACAATCAATGGCGTTCCTCTCACTTACCTTGATGCTTCGCCAAGAAAACTCATCACTCCAGCAAGAAAAAGGCTTCACGATTGGCGACAATTCAAATTCAAATTAATTTCTCAAACAAAATGTAGAATTACGTCAGCAAAGTTTTCGTTCATACAAAATCTTAACTCCGACACCGATTTCGCAGATTTTACTGGCACGTGGAACCTAAAACGTAAATGTGATTGATCACCGAACTTACAAAGTTCGATCACTTTTCATCATCCGTTCAAGTACCAAGTTACTGCAGTTTAATATTCGATGTCTCTCTAACGATGAATCTTTGCTCATTTTATAACTGAATACACAATATATTAATACAGAGACAAACAATATTTAACTCTAGTATTCCTGATATATTTATAGATTCAGACACATCTTTCAGCACTGAGGCGAAAGACAGACAAAACAAAAATGTTATAATTTATTGTTGACTGAATCTTTGTCCCTGCAATGCGAGTTATTAACAGGCAGAGAATACAAAAGTTCTCTCTCTCTCTCTCTCTCTCTCTCCTTCTCGCATTGATTTCATTGGTCGTGCCGACTGAACCTGTCAAGTTTGGCACCCTGTGTTAAAAAATACAAAGAAACACTTAAGACTAAACCCTCCTAACTGAACGTCCATTAAGCCACTGGACACAAAAGTTAAGTTCACAACACCTAACCAAAACCCTAACGGGGAGGGCGGGAGGACACCTTACAAACTATACAAAAACATATAAAATGCACAGGGTTGCCAACTTGACCTTAACCTAACATGCCCTATGTCATGGCGACTACCGCATCAAATACAGAGTTGCCTGGCACGGTGCGATGAGATTATCATGACAGCCTGTGGCCGGACTCACATGATAAGACCGTGCCGATGCTATGGCGTACCTGATTTGCTGCAAGTACCCAGCCCGTCCTCCAGCGGATGGGTCCTCAACCGCTAAGAGTTCGGGCGACACTATTTCTTTTGTTTCAACGTTACGTTTTGCGCGTAGCTCCTCTAGCCATGGTCCCTGGTTCAAAGTCTCCCTAAGACGCACGCTTCTGCTCCCATGTGTCACAAAACCTTCAGAGATGTTACAATCACATATTCACGCACACAAAAATCACAGCACAACACTTTATATATGGGGCCGTTAAAGACGAAAACGGGAACTTTACACCCCTAGAATTCTGAACCACTAACATTTATAACACTTTAGAATCCTTGCGTGTTAGTTTATAACACTGCATAATATTTTACGCCCGTTAAATTCGTAACCAAAATGTCGTTAGTAGTGTAATTAACATGACATTAAGTTTGTGGAAAAACAAGTTTGTCTCTATTCAGTCCCGCCAACACACGATTTAGGTCGAGCGAAATAACACTCGCGAACCTGTCTGTCAGAGAGAAAAATCTGCCTGTTATTTTGTAATTATTCGACTCCAGAGTGTCATCACATTTTATAGTTGGTGATATAAACAAGTTTGTTTGTCGAAAAGTCTTAAATTTATTGAATTATGGAAGACTTTTGGTGTTATGTCCTAATGCAGTTTGGTGGCGTGCACCAGTTCAGTACGCAAGTCCTAAATACTCGACAACTAGCAAACTAGATTCTGTACTAAAATTTGAGGTTCTTAAAGCGCTTACTTTCCGCACGTTTTGACTACTTTCAATTGAATTAATGTGAAATCACAACTAGTTGCAAGTCTTCTCGTTTCTGAAACTTTCGATACTTATAGATGTTCTACCACTTGTACTACATACACAAGATATAAACAAATCTGACAGACACGCAAACTTCAGGCCGCCCAGTACGACGACTCAACTGCGATTGGGCGGAAGTGAAGTCGTATTATTAAAAAGGGCCTTACAACCGAAAGATGTCACACTCATCACCTATTTACAATGGTTGCTCCTAGAAAGTAATATAGTCTTCGTGTTCAGAGATGCAAATAATACACCACAACGCGGAAGACGTCCCTGAATTTCGGGCACAGTCCCATTTTTCCCCCCCATATTTTAAAATTCGATAAATATACAGCAATAAAGATTATTATTTGGTTACATTTGATTCTATTCTACATAAAGAACACAGGCGCTGGGTAGACTTTCTGGGCTTGACACCATCTAAGTAGCTCCAGCACGCGCCTCTTTATTAACAAAGTGCCCAGAGCCATAATACGTCATAACTGTTACCAACAATGTAACAAAAATTTCCCTACCTGATATTGTAATAAATCCTTTTGTAATATGCTTTGGTCATTCCCCCAGGATTTTCTGCAGATTTGGAGCGTCATGTAGTTCTGAAAAACAATTTGCACCTTCTGTATAGGGACATGGAAGTGAACATCCATTCATTCTAAACCTCAGAACCATACATGTAGCCCCTCATTGGAGAGTCCCATACTTGGCATAAATGGGAAGATGAAGAGAAAATATCAAGTTTGTTGGCAATCGAATCCAGCCCCAAAGACAGTCAATTTACTGACAGTTATCAGAGTTAATATTTTTTGGCTGATGTAATGAATGTGGTTGAGGTGGGCACAGCGAACTGTATGCATCAGAGAGAAATAAATCTACACAAAACAATGATAAACATTTCTGTGACAGAGACCAAATGGGAGTCTCAAAGGATAATACATTAAAATTAAAGATGTCTCGTTAATTTGTTCTCACCCTGACTATTGTTTTTTAAACAAAGTTCAGCTCATAAACAAAAGCAAAAGTTTTACCAGATGCTTTGAACTACAATCAGCTGACTTACCATCAAATACAATCAATGCGCATCCACAATTCATAATTGTTATTAATTCACACCCTACATGTTTTTGGCAATCAACATACTCAGAGATAATTCAATAACAAAGACAGAAGCTATTAATTTTATATACACATATCCTATGTTGCACTTTTTGAAATTTATATAGAAATTAGGCATTATGCCAGCATCTGCCTAGAGAACCCATTGAACTATAAAGACAATTCCTGTCAGCAGGCCTTTGGAATGAGATTCAGGTTCCTGGAAAGAAAATCAGGTGTCCACTTTCCAGTCGATAAGGTTTCACTTTACCGTCACTGTTGCCGAACTGAATAAGCCATATTAATTCAAAGTTTGTAGAAATTATGTCTCTGACCACTGTGACACAACCTAAGTTATTACATAAGTCAAATATCACAACAGAAAACACCCCTGTAACCACGAGTCCCCCGTTCCGGTCTCCAATGCCAGGCGTCATTTGTGCTGCTTTCTAAATATTGTGGTCTTAATGTTGGCAAGCTGCATAAAAACAGGTGATGACATTTAATATTTTTTTCAAAATATATCACTTATTATCTTATCATTTAAGTCTCAGGTGTTAAAATGTGTTCTGTGTTTCAAAATATGTGCACAGGCATGCCTCTTCATAACCCCAAAAAGCTGTCTCACTAAACGCCACGAAGGCGCTTAAGTATAGCTCCTACACATTCTTAACCTCAGCACTAGGTGGAGGGGAGTGGTTAGCATCACGCACCAGCAGCACTTTACCCCCAGGGAAAGACCCCGGTACCCATAGGATAGGAGACTGGGTGGGCCCCGGAGCTGGTCTGGACTCAGAGGAGAGAGGAAAAATCATAATCCCATAAACATAAGAGAATAGTCTTGAATTTTAATAGGCTTTTGCCTTTTTTCTTTGCGTACAGTATATCAACCACTGTATGTGATTACTGATGTATCTGTAAAAACAGAATTTATGCTCATTTTTCACACTCACCGATGAGCAGGATCTGAGAATGCAATTGCCTCATTCCGACTTTCACGATTCTAAAAAATTAATCACATATGAAGATATATCTTCTGGGTTGTTTAAATGTAAATGATGTGTTCCTTCGACTTCAAAGAATTCAAAGTGTCTCGCAGTCTCCTTGATTTCATCGAGAATCGCATGATAAAGATCGTTACATCTGTACCTCGAGCCAGGCTTAGCTTTGATGTTCAATACTTTACAAGTAATATTTCTTGCATATTCTGAGGCTACTTCTAGTGAAATACATGGTATTAGTGAAAGCAGACGAACATCCCTTGTAAATAAGTAGTTGTTGGTAACTGGATCTTTGTAAGAACCACGTTTCACCAAGATTTCACCTGATGCTAATGTAAGGGATCCATCGTGCCCTAACAACATTACGTTTAGCATTTCTTCATACCCATAGCACGGTTCATCCTTTTTGGTGTAATTTTCATATTTAAGGAATTTATCAATGCCTCTTCTCGTCATGTCTACCATCTCGCTTACATCAGCGAAAGCCGGACTGGCAACATCAATACAGATCAATTTATCGGTATCATCCGGGTATGAGGCAGCATATAAAAAACCAATTGCACCCCCTAAAGAATGTCCTAAGATCGTAATTTTCTCCCACTTGAAATACTTCACAATCCGTCTCACCACCGACAGACCATCCCAATGCAAGTAGTAGAAGCATCCTTTGGGGTATGGCGAAGATAAACCATGCCCAGGCAAGTCTATGCAGAGAATGGCAATGTGTGCTGGCAACAACGGAGCCAGCCGATCAAATGACCCAGCATTATCTTGCCAACCATGAATTGCCAGGACAGGCTGCTTATCTTGAGGTCCCCACCATTTACCTGGGGACAGAAAAATCATAACAAAGATTTCCTTATATTACAGTGTGTCCACAAAGTCCCTTCGGCAGAGACGGTCCAATGCCTTGGCCTCCACGTTCACCAGATATAACACCACTGGGTTTTTTCCTGTGGGGTCATGTCAAGAACAATGTGTTCCGAGCACCAATTAACAGACTTGATGACCTGAAGACCCGTATCAGGAATGCGATCTCGGCTATTCCAGCGGACATGCTCCACAGAACGTGGCAAGAGCTCGAATATCGTCTGGACGTTCTCTGTACTACCAAGGGAGCCCAGATCGAAGTCTACTGAGGTCAATAAAAAACTTCTAGAGTTTCACTGTAATCTGCCGCAAACGGCATGTGGCTAGCTCAATTTGTTTGCGCGCCACAATTTTTCAAATCCCCGAAGGGACTTTGTGGACACGCTGTACATTTCAAATGTAATACTTCATGAGATTTGCTGTTTTGTGGGCTTATGATAAAATTTAATCATGCAAATATATTACTTGAATTGCTTGCATTTGAAATTGTTATTCTGTAATGTACAGAGAGTCCATGCATAGACATACTTCTGTTTTGCAATAAAAATTTATCTGCAGTAGTACAATTTTTTTTAAGAGCTATGAAGTTCAGTACTTTCAGAATTTCTGTCTCTTAGATCAAGAATTTTACTTTAAGTACAGTTTGATTATTTTAACGTCAGTAGTGTTTTCAGCTGGAAAGAAAATCAGGTGTCCACTTTCCAGTCGATAAGGTTTCACTTTACCGTCACTGTTGCCGAACTGAATAAGCCATATTAATTCAAAGTTTGTAGAAATTATGTCTCTGACCACTGTGACACAACCTAAGTTATTACATAAGTCAAATATCACAACAGAAAACACCCCTGTAACCACGAGTCCCCCGTTCCGGTCTCCAATGCCAGGCGTCATTTGTGCTGCTTTCTAAATATTGTGGTCTTAATGTTGGCAAGCTGCATAAAAACAGGTGATGACATTTAATATTTTTTTCAAAATATATCACTTATTATCTTATCATTTAAGTCTCAGGTGTTAAAATGTGTTCTGTGTTTCAAAATATGTGCACAGGCATGCCTCTTCATAACCCCAAAAAGCTGTCTCACTAAACGCCACGAAGGCGCTTAAGTATAGCTCCTACACATTCTTAACCTCAGCACTAGGTGGAGGGGAGTGGTTAGCATCACGCACCAGCAGCACTTTACCCCCAGGGAAAGACCCCGGTACCCATAGGATAGGAGACTGGGTGGGCCCCGGAGCTGGTCTGGACTCAGAGGAGAGAGGAAAAATCATAATCCCATAAACATAAGAGAATAGTCTTGAATTTTAATAGGCTTTTGCCTTTTTTCTTTGCGTACAGTATATCAACCACTGTATGTGATTACTGATGTATCTGTAAAAACAGAATTTATGCTCATTTTTCACACTCACCGATGAGCAGGATCTGAGAATGCAATTGCCTCATTCCGACTTTCACGATTCTAAAAAATTAATCACATATGAAGATATATCTTCTGGGTTGTTTAAATGTAAATGATGTGTTCCTTCGACTTCAAAGAATTCAAAGTGTCTCGCAGTCTCCTTGATTTCATCGAGAATCGCATGATAAAGATCGTTACATCTGTACCTCGAGCCAGGCTTAGCTTTGATGTTCAATACTTTACAAGTAATATTTCTTGCATATTCTGAGGCTACTTCTAGTGAAATACATGGTATTAGTGAAAGCAGACGAACATCCCTTGTAAATAAGTAGTTGTTGGTAACTGGATCTTTGTAAGAACCACGTTTCACCAAGATTTCACCTGATGCTAATGTAAGGGATCCATCGTGCCCTAACAACATTACGTTTAGCATTTCTTCATACCCATAGCACGGTTCATCCTTTTTGGTGTAATTTTCATATTTAAGGAATTTATCAATGCCTCTTCTCGTCATGTCTACCATCTCGCTTACATCAGCGAAAGCCGGACTGGCAACATCAATACAGATCAATTTATCGGTATCATCCGGGTATGAGGCAGCATATAAAAAACCAATTGCACCCCCTAAAGAATGTCCTAAGATCGTAATTTTCTCCCACTTGAAATACTTCACAATCCGTCTCACCACCGACAGACCATCCCAATGCAAGTAGTAGAAGCATCCTTTGGGGTATGGCGAAGATAAACCATGCCCAGGCAAGTCTATGCAGAGAATGGCAATGTGTGCTGGCAACAACGGAGCCAGCCGATCAAATGACCCAGCATTATCTTGCCAACCATGAATTGCCAGGACAGGCTGCTTATCTTGAGGTCCCCACCATTTACCTGGGGACAGAAAAATCATAACAAAGATTTCCTTATATTACAGTGTGTCCACAAAGTCCCTTCGGCAGAGACGGTCCAATGCCTTGGCCTCCACGTTCACCAGATATAACACCACTGGGTTTTTTCCTGTGGGGTCATGTCAAGAACAATGTGTTCCGAGCACCAATTAACAGACTTGATGACCTGAAGACCCGTATCAGGAATGCGATCTCGGCTATTCCAGCGGACATGCTCCACAGAACGTGGCAAGAGCTCGAATATCGTCTGGACGTTCTCTGTACTACCAAGGGAGCCCAGATCGAAGTCTACTGAGGTCAATAAAAAACTTCTAGAGTTTCACTGTAATCTGCCGCAAACGGCATGTGGCTAGCTCAATTTGTTCGTGCGCCACAATTTTTCAAAACCCTGAAGGGACTTTGTGGACACACTGTACTAACGTCACATAGATGGTAACTCCAGGACACAAAATCTTCTTTCGCAATCAAGGAACTTTCTGCTATGAAATCCAGTTGTTCATCATGACCACAGTAAGACGCCATTTTGATTCTATCAAAAGCCAGTTTAGTCCAGCTGACATCTTCATGACTCATTTTCTAAGATCAATTTCTATACCATCCTTCCAATACAAACAAGAAAGGGTAGCATTTTAACATAGATTATTGTTACAATTTTTAAAAACCTAAGGATATTTGTTGTACGACCTGAAGCTTTCACGGTGACCAAGTATAATAAATTCTTCTCGGACTACTAGCCGTGTCAGGTGACTTAATGAAGAAAACACAAACATTTCAAGAACCACCTTCGTCCTTGAAACGTTGGTGTCTGTTTTATTAAACCACCTGACATGGCAGGTAGCCTGAAAATAATTCATTATCCCTAAGGATATTAATGCCTGAAGTGAAAAAAATAACAGAATTCTTTGTGCCTAGCTAACCTTTTGCTGGCTACTGGAACTGCAAAATATCTTATCATTCCTACATTAAACTTACCACTTATATATCCCCATGGAACTGGGATTTTTATTTCTTCCGGTTCATTTGCCATGAATATTTTGTAGACAAAATGTCAACACCTGTAACAACGTAATTCAGTTATACTGTAGATTTCGCAACCTGCAGCTAAAATCATTTGAATAAACTACTACACATCCACATATTTTTAGTCTGTTTAATGATGCCTTCTCAACTGCATATAATGAAATGTAACTGTAAATCATGAAAAGCAAATAAACTCCCTCTGACCAACACTCTACTTTGCTTACTTCCATTCATTCATGACATAAAAAATAATTTTCTGGGGAAACTCAAAAGGCAGCAAAAAGTTATTTTATATTCATAAGAAAACCTCTGTAGAATAAAGGAGAGCGTCATGTCCAGAACTATTTAAGAAACTAAATATTCTCCAATTAGACAAATTCTTGCTCTCATTATTATAAAATGTAGTAGGAAACATAGAGAAATGTCAAACAAACTCAGATATCCACAACATAAGTACAAGACACAGATATAACCTTCATGTGCCAAGCACTGAACTCTGTAAGTATTAAAAAGAAGTTTATTATATTGGAATTAAGCTGTTCAATAATCCACTATAAACGTCTGAATCATAATAGAAAGAAGTATAAGCTAGCAATAAAAGAGTATTTCCTAGCTCATTCCTACTCCATAGAAAAATTTACCTCAATCTCTAATTCTCAGCTATTATAAATACATGCAAGCAAAAGTGGTTATGTCTTCTCGTATAATTATTTTTGCTCTAATTCTGGAAGATGACTATGTAATTTATATTTATATTAGAAACAAGTACTGTATTTGCGCTATGACATGTTCTACGTCCTTGGCTTCAGACTATGAAGAATCTAAGTAATTTATATAAATTCTGTTCTATTCAGTACCACTTTCTGCACTACAATTGAATTTTATCAAATTTCTCATAAAACTACTTTTTGAAGATTAAATATAGGCACATACATGACAATTTACAATACATTATGATCTAAAACTTTGACACTTTTATACTAAGGTACTGCAGATAATTTTACATAATTTTCGTAACACCAATAATATACATGATAATCTACTGAAATGATATTAAAACAAAGTAAAATTACTGTGATAACCACTGAGTCACTTAGCCCACTACAAGTGATTATTTGGGGGGGGGGGGGGAGGGGTATTAATTTAAAAATACAATAAATGAACAGTTAATTACCTTGTAAATGTTACAGAAGATACCAATACCTCAGAGGACCTAATATTTTGCTGATATACTTCACTTAGTTTTCTCATGTGAATGTCCTCACCATAGTACATGTATCTACTTTCAGACACGGCGATCCCAATGTTATCACTGGAAGGGTTTTACTTACTAGATCCAACATAATCCATTCTTTCATACCTCATGTAACTTATATCCATAATGTAAATATGTAATAACTAACTTCTGTGAATGTCTGTGTGTGAATGTACTGAAACTGCACCATCCATAACCTCAATCTTGCTACTATAATTTATTACATGTCAAATACCGTGATTATAAATGTTCGAAATATCTTATATCAAAAGACCGGAATGATAATTAAAATAACAGCATTTGTCTCTTATTAAATTAAAGAGATTCTCCCACTGAATGCAAAATGAGAAACATATTTCAACTCTACCTTGACCACTAACAATGAATCAGCACTTTCCGTTTCGAATGTCATATTACGAATATGTAAATAACGACGGAAGCTAGTTCGTAACCTATACGTGAACTTGTAATTATAATACATCACTGGTGGCATTAAGCTTTTATCCGCCACAGAGTTTGAAACAGGTATGGTTATAATTTAGAAGACTTCATTCTTATTCCAACCCCTAATGGAGCGTAAGCGGGTCATTTTCCACCCTCCCTACTTCAAGTCCAATAACCTTACATTCTACAAACAAATCCCCAGTACAATAATGAAAAACTACAATATCTGGCTCACTTTTTTATTCATCCATGTAACTTCTCTGCTAGCTGTCTGCTTCTACTTCCCAGATGGTCAACATTTTTATCGGTAGCTTCATGCACACAAAATAATTAGGTATGTGTTTCTTAAAGTACTCCAATTTTTGACAAATTGCCTGAAGGAAAAGGAAACATGCTGGTGTTTTATGCAAAACAATGCCACAGTTCACATGGAAAATAACTTTATGAAACCATTAGCAAAAGTATTCAGTGAATAAGCCTCTCAATCAGATTTATACTGTGAACATTTTTACTTATAGGGTGAACTGAAACACAAAATACTTGTGAAAAATCCACATTCAACACAGAAACTAAATAACATTCAAATAAATATTTCTGCCATTTCAAGATAACAGGAAAAATGGATATTTGTGGTCTTTTCCTTAAAATAAGGTTAGAGGTTCACAAAAATGATGGCATTAGCACTACTGTGCTCAGAGAGAAGATAAAACAGAACTTTCTTCACTACTTATCTGCATCGCAGACATACTACATTTATTATTAACCTCTTTATTACTACACTTTAAATTAAACATGAAAAACTTAAAAACATTTTTAAATAAACAAAATCAACAATCTCCATTACAAAGTAAAATCATTTTGTAATCACACTGAACGCAATAAACGCACGTGATATTTATAAATACGTCAACTGGTGAAAATGTTTTAACAAAGATTTGTAGATCTTAGCTGATGTTAATATTTTCCACAGTATGACATTGGTAACATAATCTTGATACTGACAATCGTCTTGTGCACCACTCGTCTTTTTTAAGTACTGGCATAGAATAACACAGCAGAATAAGAAGCAAATGATTTAATAATTTTTTATATAAATTACTTACTAAACTTGATATCTTTGTAAATTAGCTATAATTCAGATAAAAATAGTATTATGTTCAAAATGGCTGTCTTCTGTGTTGTTGCGCCACGTAATCTGCATAGCGCAACAACCCAGAAGATAGCCGTCTTCAAATTCACTGCAATGAGAACCTGAAATAAAACTTTGTAAAGGTTAGTTTAGCATTCTGAAAATTCCATTAGTTTTTTAACTGCAGTAAACTCCCAATTACCTGGGAAGAGGGGGTGGATTAACTGGGTTATGGATTAACCACCATCTATCTGGTATAAATAATAAGTAAAAATTAATTTTGAATATGTTATAAAAGAAAGTTGAAAAAGAAAGGAATAAACACAACAATGACAGAGTATTTAACATATTAACATAAATCGTTACTAAAACATGAAGTTTATGATGTAATTGTTGTGATTCTTTTTTAAAAATAATTGTTATATGCCCTATTAAATTATATATAAAATCCTTTCTGTCATTAATAAATCTTTAAAAATTGAAGTAGTGATTGTCTGTAAATAAACTTATATATCTGTTATAGTAGCGTATTTCTCTATCGCTTTTGCAGATTATCCATGAAAATATATTTTCCAACCAATCTGGATAATCATGAGTCCATTGTGCTTCAAGAATGTCTTTTACATTCATCACAGATTATTTTGCTGCTACTAATATGGCAGCAGCGTGAACTTCTGAGGTGATAAGGAACATTCAGTGAGGCGAGAGACATTTAAAAAAAATCCACTTGAAAGCTGGTTAGGTCTCAAAGCCAGAAGAAGGCAGCACTGAAGAAAAAGTGCCTTCCTCCTGCATGGAATGAAACCTAGCCATTGAGCCTGATTCCAGTCACTTTACCATCTGAGCTATCCTGGCATCAGTTACATATCACCTGGAAAGAAAGAAAGAAAGAAAAAGATATGTTCATGTTTACCATACACGAGATTCTTTCAGCGAAGTTCTGAGAGTTGTTCAAATAAAACCTCTTTCTGGCAACAGTGATTAATCATATGGCCGAGTTCGTGTCGCGCCAGTAGTCGACAATGAGCTGTGTAAGAGAATGGGAATGTTACAGCAAACATAACAGCATGACACCATTAAACCCCACCATTCCAGGAAGAGAACTCGTCCAAAACAGGACTAACGAGCCATCATTTAGTTCGTTGGTGCCGAGGGTAAAAGAGTCAAATCTCCCAAGAATTTAATATAGCCATCAAACTCAATGAGGCCAAAGCTCAATTTTGGCTGCAGCACCATTGAAGAGAGAGAATCCTGGTACGCTCATGAGAAATGACCATCATCCATACAACCTGGACCTGTCTCAGTGTGACCTTGAAGTGTCTGCCCCCTCAAGAAAGTATTACGGACTGTAGAGGCCGTGGTGGTGAAATGATTCTAGCAGCAAGCCAGGAAGTAAACTAAAGTCTTCCTGCGGACGGGTTTGAAATTTAATTTTAACCTCCTCCACCGACCATGAAGACGCAGACACAATTTGCATACTACACAATATACTTTTTGACTTGTTTAAGGCTAAATTAGTCCACTTGCTTACCTACTCGGTGTTCTGATCTGTTTCCAAACGTACCCCAGCTTTCCTTGAGTTTAACTCGAAAATCATCCAGCTCCTTCTTCATGTTGGCATCCCTGCTCACACGTTTCTTATTGTCCATGTCCTTATATATGATAAGGAAATGAATATGATGAATACTTTCTCTGGAATTTAAAAAAAGTTACACAAATATTTAATTAATGTCTATACATATATGAGATTTAAATATAACATTAAAAAGTTAAACAAACATTCTTAATTATTTGGCGCAACAAAGAGAGAAAATTCAAAAGAAAAATGGACATGAAAAGAGCACGAGAAACATGCCAAATATAATCATTTCTGTCTTCTTACTCATTCTGATACAAATTTTACTTCGTACTATTGTCCATTCACAGGTACGACGCGATCAGCGTTAACAGAAGCACGTATCGATCAAGTGATCAGTCGGTTAAAGACAGAGGGACAGAATAAAGCCACATAAAATGGGAGCACATTATGACCATGCATTCTTCTACGTTTCACCTACCGTCTCATCTCGGTGTACTGATTCTACCAAGGAATGATGTTTTAAAGCAAGAGTATATAAAGATTGTGGGAGACCGCATAAAAGAAAATGGAGACGGTAAACATTCATCCTATATACATAATACGTCTGTAAGCAAACTTACTCGGGGACTGGAAAAACTGTCACATCCTTCCATTCCATCTCCTTTGCTTCATCCACATTATCCTTTTCAAAGAAGTAAATGTTACTGAATGGATTATTTTTCTCTGACTTACGCTTCTTCTTAACACCCATGTCCAGTTTAATTTTTATCGCCTTAAAATCTTTATAACTGCAATATTTTAGGTCTTTACTAATCTCTTTGATGTGCTCTTGAATTTCTTTCTCAAGTTCTGCCACTGCTTTATTCACTTTATCAACTTCCTGTGTGTTATTCATTCTCACCTGTAAAAAACATTAATATAAATAAAGATTTCAGCGTGAATTCAGGTCTGTAAATATTGGCTACTCGTCTTGTGTAGTTTCATAGCTGCAATCAGCGATGTTCTGATGTGCTCTTGAATCTCTTTCTCAAGTTCTGCTACTGCTTTATTCACTTTATCAACTTCCTGTGTGTTATTCATTCTCGCCTGTAAAGAACCTTAATATAAATAAAGATTTCAGCATGAATTCAGGTCTGTAAATACTGGCTACTCGTCTTGTGTAGTTTCATAGCTGCAATCAGCGATGTTAGAATGGAGATGATATCCATTTTGGAGACTGTCTCTGGCTTCAATCATGAGGGGTTGAACATAAATACCATTCTCACATAACTGACCACCTGAGGAAAATTTAGTTCCAGGGTGTGGACTGAATTAATTCGTCATTCTCTTAATCCCTTTGGCGACGGTATTATATCACTAATTTATCTATTTTGGACTTTCTCCATCACGTGATGAAGGTTTTAAAAAAAGTCTTGAAAATCACCTTATGTTTTGTGGATTGATATTGCTTCATCGTCAGGCATTGAGGGACACGTCTACTCTATTGGATCTGGTAAAAGGAGCTATTTCTAATCTCGGCACCCTGCACCTGATGATGTAGGAAGATCGATCCATCTTTGAAATGTGATTTTTAAGACAGATGGTAGAAAAGTCCAAAATAGAGGAATTAGTGTATGTTTTGCGGATGGATATTGCTTCATCGTCAGGCATTGAAGGACACGTCTACTCTATTGGAACTGGTAAAATGAGCTATTTCTAATCTCGGCACCCTGTACCTGATGATGTAGGAAGATCCATGTTTGAAATGTGATTTTTTAAGACAGATGGTAGAAAAGTCCAAAATAGAGGAATTAGTAAACACACATGGATCGGGATAGGAACTAGTGATGGGCTCTTGTAAATACGGTAATGAACCTTTGGTCTCAACAAAAGGAAGGAAATTTCTAGAGTAGGTTATAAAAGTAACAATGCAAATGTTCTTAACCAGTAATTCAGCTGAGAAGTTCTTGCTGTCCAAAATTGTGTACAAGTCCCTCTTCAAAATGCGACACAGTAATTCTTTCGCCTCTTTGAACTTGCCCTCTATATTGTAGAAAATGTCAAAGATGATGTGATCAGTCATGCGGTTCAATGCTTTAGCATACTTGTAGTTATAAAAGTAACAATGTAAATGTTCTTAACCACTAATTCAGTTGAGAAGTTCTTGCTGTCCAAAATTGTGTACAAGTCCCTCTTCAAAATGCGACACAGTAATTCTTTTGCCTCTTTGAACTTGCCCTCTATATTGTAGAAAATGTCAAAGATGATGTGATCAGTCATGCGGTTCAATGCTTTAGCATACTTGTGTGCCTCTGATAACTTGTATCTATAAACAAACATCACAAATTTGAATCTGCAATATACAGAACACAATGAATAATTCTAAAACCCCACAAAATATGAACTATGAGTAAAGTTTCCATTCCCACTACAGATTTTGTGAAAAATATTTTCCCCTTTTGCAAACCTAACCTCCCTCCTTTTTATTGGCCACCGCCTTGCAATATACAGTTCTGTCAAAACTAGATGTGACTGAATGATTCAAATGCAAGATGGCATGAAACAATCCAATGTCAACATAACCTTACAACTGGGTTAGGTTAGTAATACAGACAATTTCTTATTATGTTCACAATATAAGAAGAGATGAATAACCTAACCTAACCTCCATCCTTTTTATTGGCCACCGCCTTGCAAAATACAGTTCTGTCAAAACTAGATGTGACTGAATGATTCAAATGCAAGATGGCATGAAACAATCCAATGTCAACATAACCTTACAACTGGGTTAGGTTAGTAATACTGACAATTTCTTATTATATTCACAATATAAGAAGAGATGAACAGGTTCATACCATTAACAAAAGTGACACATATAAAGACAACAAATGTAAGAATACGTTCATTCATTTTTGTCATATTTTTCATGACCGATATGCAATATTATCATCTTTAATTTCCCTGCATAATAAAGAAATTGCTTTGTCTGTATATCCCTACAATTTCTGCTTGCAGTCTGTTCACTGTTCACATAAAAGTATACTTGAACATCATATAACAGCTGGAATTTAATCTTGTCCACCATAAATTCCCAATTAAAACACACTTCTCCAATATTCTGCCTTCAAATCATGAAATTCCCTTCATTTAATGGAACCCAAAGGTCCGGCGTTCTTAACAATGCCTAAGGAAGTATCTGGCCACAAGAAAGAAGAACAAATCATAACAATCAAAGCGTTAAAACAAGTATTTTACTGAGACATTAATTGTAACAGAAGGTATCTAGAATTCAGAAATTATTCCGATCTCTTAATTCTGAACAGGAGATCGCTGGTGTGTGCAATTTCAGAATGTTTACTTACTTAATATCATCTGACACATGGATCATGTATCCGCCTTCATCAGCCGCCTTAAGAGCATCAATGAACCTGCAAAACAAAGATAATATTACTTCTTGTTCAGCCAAAATCCACGATAAACATTTTCAACCTATAAAAAATGCTGCTACTTACATTTCTTCAATAGTTCTCACTACGTCATGTAAACATGCTTTGTGGAACAGAGTCATTCGAACTTGGAACATATCGTAGATACTGTGCCTTTCTTTATCACGAAAGCAGATGATCTTCTCGTTATTAACCTCAATCACACGACAGAACTCCAGTATGCGACTGTAGTCAAATGAGATATTGAGATTGAGCTGTTTTGCATCTCGAAGGAAATAATCCCATCTGTCGACATCAATGCCATTCTCCTGATTAGATATAATCTGAAACAAACGAGAAAAGTGCGGTCCGTATCATTTTCAAATATGGTACCAATAGAAATCGCTGAGTATAACATTGTAAATTACATACGCCATATTAAAATGCAATTTAGTTTCAGAATCCGGGCTCTTTAGCGTCTGTTAGCTAATGCCAGGATAGTACAGTTAGTTCATGATCACTTCCTTTGATATTCTTTATTACTTTCTATTTGTTTTGGTTACAAGTTTAATGAACTCTATCGTGACCTTGAATCCTTACATGTAACCTACTTTTGCAAACGCGCACACAACGGTGATGAATTAAAAGAATGCTGTTAGATTTACGCGTAACAACGGCAATTGAACAATATCTCACGTACATTACAACAAACAGATTAATTAAATTCAGAGAGGTATAATAAATACAAACATGTACCTGATACAGAAATTTCTTGTTGCTTCTCACCGTTCCTTTACCTCTGATCAGCTCCTCTATAAACTGTATTGCATTTTCTTTCATTTCAGGTACAGCATCCTTCACCGCTTCACGTAGGCCATTATTCTCCAGCAGATATTCAAACATCATCACAGAAGCTTCTTCATGCTATAAAAACATTATCGGATCAGACGAAGATGCCAACGAAGACTTGAAAGATAGAATATACACGGACTGGGACGAAACCAAAAGTGTATTGAATAGACATCAGGTCATAAATTTTATATTTCTCATACCGCCTCATAGCAGCGACTATATTCTATAGAAACCTGGGGTTTAATAAGGAATATCCAGGTGCTCTGTTGATTTACAGACAATGAGCAACGTAAAGGCGATAAATTAATTTACGCTCTCAAGTAATCGTTTCTAGTATACAAGTACCAGCAAGGTACTTACAGCATCACTGCTACCAAGATTGAGAGCGCTGAAGTACTCCTGTCACAAAATCTTATAAACGCTTATAATTTTTCCAAATATCGATACAGGACCCTGCAGTCTCATCTTGTATGGAGTAAATCACTAAACCCTGAGTTGCCTGAACAGAGCCTTACTTGAGAATCTGATCGTCAGCAGCGTCCATAATCTGACACAGTTCCGTTCTCATGCCTACTCTGGTCCCGTAGGTCACCCTTTCATTAAACCTTGTAAAAATAAATCAAGCAGAATTACATCTGATCTCGACAACCAAGGTAGTAGACCACGACGACCAATCCAACAATTTTATTATCAATGATTCAAGCGATTCAACTTGATGACGGAAAAGTGAAGGCGTCCTCTCATGCTGAAAGAACGCACCACACACTGTTTCCAGAGACACATTCTGCATTCCCCAAAATTATTCAAAAAAGTCTTGTTCGGAATGAGGAAGGCTTTGCAATGGAAACTGTGGCAGACACTTTGAACAGTCATAAAATTTAGCAATGAATTAATGCGATTAAATCTCTCATTTATTTTTCTATGCGTTCGCCTAGAAACTGTCATAGTTCCATACTCGCTGGGAATTGGACCAATGTTGTAACAACACTTTTTACATGAAATTACATCCCGAATCACCCTCTGATGTATTGTGGACTGTCTGTAAAACACTCAGTGTAATAAAAATGAAACATTAACAAATATTAAAATTTTTACAATAACCAAACTGACTGTACTCATTGTCCAAGTTTAAATGCCTGGTGTCACAGTTCTGTGGAATTATTTTCAAACTTACTGCTACCTCACGCGTGACTGTCAGTAGACCCTAGCGCGATTCGGACCCGTAATGTCATAAATACACTTGTAATTACCGCATGCTCTTAAAATAAACATAAAAAAACATTTGGCATTCATACCTCCCACTTTTTGGGTGTACTGCCGCTTTGAGACTGTAGGAATTTTCCCCAAGTGTGTGACATAGGACCATGCCCCAAATCATGGCAGAGACCTGCTATTTCCAGGCACAATTTCTCACCATCTGTTATAATAATATTTTTATCAGAGTTTCTTCTGAGCGCCTCTACCATTTTTCCAGCAAGGTGGCATACCCTAAAACATTGTAAATAAATGGTATTACATCCGTGTCTTGAGGACGGTTTCTGAACAAGTATAAAGTGTACGTCTTCAGCTTTGTTTGTGTGTGTGTGGGGGGGAATTCTCACACTTTGGACCCATTTATGTCCTGCAGCCAGACATTTCACTCACTACGATTGGTACAAGTAAAAAAAAGTAAAGCTGTCCCATTATACGCCATGTAGGCGCTTGGGGGTAGAGGTGGTATAGCTCCTACTCATTCTTGACTTTGGCCAAATTCAGAAGGACTACATTTCCATGCGAGAGAAGAGTCCTGCATGGCAGCGAAGAATCAAATTTTTATTTATTCCCGTCGCTCCCAGACATTTGAAATTTGCCACAATTTGAAACGATTTATTAGATATATTTATATTACAAATAATTTGACATAAAAAATAAATTGCACTTATATTTATCAGTTTATTTAACCCCCATACACAGAGGCTCGTCTAAATTATATTTAAGAATTCAGTCCGTACCGCGAAGAAAACACAACTCTTCACCATTACAAAGATCAACTGGTTAACGCTGTTTAGGGCAAAAATGAGAACACGATTATTTTATAACACAAATTAGACGTAGTAGACAATATCAAAAGAGATAAACAGAAAAAAAATGCAAACAAATAAAGCCGTCCCGCTACGCCCTATTTAGACACTCAGGGGGAGAGGCGATATAACTTCTAGTCATTCTTAACATCGGCACTAGATGGTGAGTGGTCAGCATCACGCCCAGGCCAGGAAAGGCCCCCAGAACCGGTCTGGACGCAGAGGCTAGAGAAAAAAATTCTCTGCCCCTGTTGGGGATCGAACCCTGGTCGTCCCGTAGCCAGTCACTATGCTGACTGAGCTACCCTGGCTCACTGTGATTAGAAACACTGAATTTTCTATGACATTGAAATTAATTTCAAGTGACACAATCATTATATATCTGTTCAGTGAAATGTAACTTACCAGAACGTGAGGTTATGATTCTATAAAAGACTTACCCCAGGGAATGTTCAAAGCGATTGTGACATGCTCCAGGATAAAGAAAGTAAGCAGGTCCAAGCTGCTTCAGATTTCGAAGCCTCTGAAATTGTGGTGTATCAACTATCTTCACGCACAGTGGGTTCAATTTAATGTGCCCGTGGATACAATCATTGAAGACCTTGAAATCACCCATATCTGTAATTGGCATAACAATAATAGTACAATATTAGCATCTATTAAAGCCAGACAAAAACATGATTAAAATTACAGATCAGGGGTTCGAAAACTTTTCTTCCTCCACCACCTAAAAGTTGCTGAGAGTCTTGGAAGACCACTTAACACTTTCTTGTCTCTTCGTCTAGTCGTTTAATAATTTTAATGCACTGTTCTATATATATGTGAAAATGACGATAAAGAAGATTAGTGTACTTTCTTGATTCTACGTATTCTGTACTCCATGTTCGTGCAGAGACCACAAATCGCTTTAGGACGGTCTTCAAAGCGTAAATCATCTGTTAAAACAATTCGACCCGTTACGACGCTAATACCAACCGCGCACTGGGAAGGTTGGAGGTCAGAGGTGTGTCACGTGACACGCCGAGCCTGGGATTCCCAGGTTTGCGCCTCAGGGGGGAGGGGGGGGTTATATATCTTGTCGCAAGGTCTCCGAATGTTCGACTTGGCTACATAAAATCCTAATTCTGGTAAGAATTAACACAGCGTTGACCTGATGTGGGTTAGAGTCACCAGTGAACTGACCTTATGCCCTAGTCTTCCGCTCTGGTTACTGAGCAGGAAATGCGACATGCAGAAAGATTTGATACTTGGGGGATCCTCATATCAGTATTCCTGCCTACTTCAGGAAGCGGAGGTCTCTGGCGGAAATAACGTAATTATTCACTAAAAAAAATTACGCACTGAGTACACTGGCTGCTCTCCCAATTTTGGATCTTAATAAACGGCTACGTGAATCCTATAATGGAACTTGTGAAATGCTATAAACAACATGCACGCACCTTCTTGCGTAGAATAGTGAAAGGTTGGTAAAACTCTGGAACCCAAAAATCGTGAAGAAGTTATGGGGGGCTTTGGTCGTCTTCCTGCAATCTTACCTGTCCCCAAATAAGTACAGCACTCATATATGTCCGCCTCGAAACAACACTGAACTGCCTCAGTCCATCTGCAGGATTTGAGGTTGTCTAGGCTGAGACCGTCGAATTGTTTCCGACTCGCGTTGCTAGGTGATATGTTTTACTGGTGAATCACCTAATAATTTTTATCTAAGGGTCACACCTGTATATGTATTGATTTTCACAAGCTTCTACACAATTATTCAAAGTCTGCGATTGGTACAAGTAAAAAAAAGTAAAGCTGTCCCATTATACGCCATGTAGGCGCTTGGGGGTAGAGGTGGTATAGCTCCTACTCATTCTTGACTTTGGCCAAATTCAGAAGGACTACATTTTCATGCGAAAGAAGCGTCCTGCATGGCAGTGAAGAATCAATTTTTTATTTATTCCCGTCGTTCCCAAACATCTGAAATTTGCCACAATTTGAAACGATTTATTTATATTACAGATAATTTGAAATAAAAAGAAATAAATTGCACTTATATTAATCAGTTTATTTAACCCCCATAAACAGAGGCTCGTCTAAATTATATTTAAGAATTCAGTCCGTACCGCGAAGAAAACACCTCACTTCACCATTACGAAGATCTACTGGTTAACGCTGTTTAAGAAATAATCGCTGTTTGCAGGGAGAATCATAATTCGTTTGATTAATATTTAAGAATTCAGTCCGTACCGCGAAGAAAACACAACTCTTCACCATTACAAAGATCAACTGGTTAACGCTGTTTAGGGCAAAAATGAGAACACGATTATTTTATAAAACAAATTAGACGTAGTAGTCAATATCAAAAGAGCTAAACAGAAAAAAATGCAAACAAATAAAGCCGTCCCGCTACGCCCTATTTAGACACTCAGGGGGAGAGGCGATATAACTTCTAATCATTCTTAACATCGACACTAGATGGTGAGTGGTCAGCATCACGCCCAGGCCAGGAAAGGCCCCCAGAACCGGTCTGGACGCAGAGGCTAGAGAAAAAAATTCTCTGCCCCTGTTGGGGATCGAACCCAGGTCGTCCAGTCTGTAGTCAGTCACTGTACTGCCTGAGCAACCTTGGCTCTAAAATTTACATGAAAGTACAAGGTTAAAATTGTTCTTTACTCCATGGTATCTAAACAATTTGCGCAATTTAGATTAGAGAGCAAGATAAAAATTGTTCGTAAACTAAAGTTCATATCTACTTGCACGCCTGTACCTTAAGCCACAGCCCAAGGTACACCACTGTAACCTTTCCAAATAATACTGGTTTTAATACCTACCTGTTGAGTAAACAGTCGGAAAGAATATGGCAATAATTGTTTGAAACTGTGTAGAAATTATCAGTGATATCATTTTGTAATAAATTTCCATACCTTTACTGTGAAAGTGGATCATCAAATATCTACTTCTTGAAGAAAAAAAATTAATAAAATACTTAAATAAAAGTATATACACACAGCTGTTATGATATAAGTAGGAGGGAAGATAGACCGGGTTTATCACCAATCTCAGTGCTAAAATAAAGAATTTACGTTGTCTGGATAAGGAGAAAAATTGTGTGGCCCTACTTACAAGAGTTTCCCCTACATACGCAATTGCTAATCGAGGATGAACACCAACATAGGTCTGAGATCAGGAATAAATAACAAGAGTTTGTAGCAAGTACATAGACATTTTTTACTGAAAATCTAAATCCACTGAACATGTGGTATATGGGGTAAAGTCTCCTTCATAATATGTGGTCTCGCATTGGAATCTTCACTGGAGACTGACCTAACCTAACCTAAACTAACCTAACCTAACTCAACCTAACCTAACTCAACCTAACCTAACCTAACCCAACCTAACCCAACCTAACCTAGCCCAACTGAGAGTCTTGGAAGACCACTTAACACTTTCTTGTCTCTTCGTCTAGTCGTTTAATAATTTTAATGCACTGTTCTATATATATGTGAAAATGACGATAAAGAAGATTAGTGTACTTTCTTGATTCTACGTATTCTGTACTCCATGTTCGTGCAGAGACCACAAATCGCTTTAGGACGGTCTTCAAAGCGTAAATCATCTGTTAAAACAATTCGACCCGTTACGACGCTAATACCAACCGGTGCACTGGGAAGGTTGGAGGTCAGAGGTGTGTCACGTGACACGCCGAGCCTGGGATTCCCAGGTTTGCGCCTCAGGGGGGAGGGGGGGGTTATATATCTTGTCGCAAGGTCTCCGAATGTTCGACTTGGCTACATAAAATCCTAATTCTGGTAAGAATTAACACAGCGTTGACCTGATGTGGGTTAGAGTCACCAGTGAACTGACCTTATGCCCTAGTCTTCCGCTCTGGTTACTGAGCAGGAAATGCGACATGCAGAAAGATTTGATACTTGGGGGATTCTCATATCAGTATTCCTGCCTACTTCAGGAAGCGGAGGTCTCTGGCGGAAATAACTTAATTATTCACTAAAAAAAATTACGCACTGAGTACACTGGCTGCTCTCCCAATTTTGGATCTTAATAAACGGCTACGTGAATCCTATAATGGAACTTGTGAAATGCTATAAACAACATGCACGCACTTTCTTGCGTAGAATAGTGAAAGGTTGGTAAAACTCTGGAACCCAAAAATCGTGAAGAAGTTATGAACTGGAACAACGGCTGAAGAGAAGTTCTGAAGCGAGTCTTTCAGGCTGATACGCGAGACTGTTGTTTTTGGGGGCTTTAGTCGTCTTCCTGCAATCTTACCTGTCCCCAAATAAGTACAGCACTCATATATGTCCGCCTCGAAACAACACTGAACTGCCTCAGTCCATCTGCAGGATTTGAGGTTGTCTAGGCTGAGACCGTCGAATTGTTTCCGACTCGCGTTGCTAGGTGATATGTTTTACTGGTGAATCACCTAATAATTTTTATCTAAGGGTCACACCTGTATATGTATTGATTTTCACAAGCTTCTACACAATTATTCAAAGTCTGTAATTCAAATACCAATTGTAAAAAAACGCGTAGTGACTCTTAACAAGTTGACAACACTGCGCAGACACACGATTAAAATAGTGCAACGTGGCTCTTAAATACAGGCATCATGACAGTCAGCATTACAAAAATGCGGACTTTTATAATTAAGTGTGTACCAAGATTTCTGTCTCCTGGGTTGTTGCGCCGTGTAGTCTGGTCGATGTTTACCAACGTTTCAGAGGTCATACTACACAGCGCAACAACCCAGAAGACAGAAATCTTCATACTCGCCGCTGTGAAAACCTCAAATCTTAACGAAGTGTGTACCGTCCGATTGTCTCGTTCTCCGAAAGCGAATTTGCTTATTCGAAACGTTCCGAGCACCTTAATTGCCCTGGAATCACTTCGCCAAGACAAAAATAACATGAAGACAAGAAAAAAAAATGTTTTACTTGCCCATTGTTGTTCACAGGACGTATCTCTGCTGGTTTTTTTCTTCCTTGTATTCTTATATCATACGTAATAATCAAGTGCGTTTACACTACGCTGTTATGTTTCGTTTCCGGCAATAAAATGGTAGATTTATATTTTTTTCGGTCCTTCGGAAACCAAACCCCGATTATAACACCGCGCCTAACGACACATTTCATTAAACCACTACTGGAACTAAACACTCGTAAAGCGGGTATTATCTGTGTATCAATGCGCACTGCACTCTACCGTTGCTTTCATACTCTGGCAACTATCTTACTAACCTATCCTCATTCTCACCTCCTTTCATTTATTTTACTCTCCTCTCTGTGACCTCGTTAACACTGAAACTACAGGGTGCGGCAGTGGAATGAGCCGGTTTTCAGAGCACTATTATGGCAAACTCGGGTCGAATTAAAATAAAACACTTTCACATTTAAAAATATCAGTACAATGCAATTAATTAATCTCTGCTTATTTCTTAATAATAACATTTGCCAGGTGGCCAACATGACAACGAATACATTCTTGTAACCTAGACCTGAAATTGCCCGTAACTCAATTGCTCGAATTTCTTCGGTGATGCATTGTTTCAACGTCAAGATAGTGCGTGGTTTGTTAACTTACACTCTAGACCTCCTACCCTAAGATCTGGTTTAATATTATCCTCCCACCTCCATTCAGGTGATGTGTTATAATTTTCATCTAAACGTAGCTGAATCATTAAAATGAAGAGAAACTACGCTTTCTGGCAACCATTTTACAGAACGGAACAAGATGAAGTATAAGACACCAACAAAATGGACGACAGGATGATTAACGATACAAATATTTTACGTTAAATATAAATTCATTTCTGACCAATTTTTCTAACTTCGCTTTGACATTAATGTAAAACCTGGACGCAGCTTAACCAAAGCGAATTAACGAGGTGGAGTCGATTCTGGTCCAAGAAGGACTATTTCCTGTTGGTGCCGAGGAAACAAAGGACGATTAAAATAAGGAAGAAATAAAACGAGTGGTGGGCGGGGGCGGGGGGGCCCCTCATAAAAATCATTCCAAACCGTCAAAGCACGCGTATATTAAGGCAAGTTAAAATTAAAGTTTGTATTTTGTTGACACTGTCAGTTACATAAACGTTATCACGTTACTATAAAAGTCAATAATAGTTAACGATGGAATGTGCTTTAAAATGTATTAAAATAAAAAAAAAATTCTTCCTACTGATACACTATCAGCACTGAATAAATAACAGATTAGATGCATTAATCATTATACGTCATCTAGCGTGACCTCGATGTGAACGCCTGGGGAATAAAACACTTAAGATAACTTACACAAATAGTAATCCCTACCCTTAGCCAGATGAATCCAATCAATACCACCCCATCCTAGTGTTTTAAGATCCATTTTAATACTGTCTAAGTATTCCTAGTGGTCTATTTCATTCCTGTACGCATTTCTCTTCTCTCCCGTGCGGGCTACATGTCCTGCCAATCTTATCCTAGTCTAATTATATTTCGCAAAAAAAATATACAAATGATGAGGTCCCTCGTTATGCAACTTTCTCCAGTCTTCTAGTATTTCACCCCCTTTTGGGTCAAAACATCTTCAGTATACGTTCCTCCCTTAGTGTCAGAGACCAAATTTCACAATCATACAAAACTACAGATAAAATTATAGTTTGTAAGTTTCAATCTTTACGTTTTTTTTAGGCAGCAGACGGAAAGACAAAAGATTCTTAACTGAATGGTAGCCAACATTACCCGAATTCAATCTGCTCTTAATTTCCTCACGAATCAATTATTATTATTATTTTTTTACTGTCGCTACCAAATATCCGAATTTTTCCCTGCATTCTGGTGAATAGACATCAAAATATACTTGGTTTCCTCTGTGCTTACTTCTAGACCAACCTCTACTAGCATAAATTAAAACTTGTCTCTTTCCTTATTGTATTTATGCTATCCCCAAATAGATTAACATCACCAAACGCTGATGTCCACCATTCAATTTCAGTCCCATCTAGTTTTCTTAGACATTCCTAATTTTATATCCTAAAGTAAAGTTGAAAAGCAATTGTGACAAAGCCTTTCCTTGTTTCAGACCATTCTAAATAAGAAAGGTTTCAGAGAAACGTTTACCTATACGGACTTCACAATAGGTTTCGTTTATACACATGCCAGTAAGCCTAACTAATTTAATGGGTATACGAAACTCTATTATAATAATGTACATTACTTTCCTTGTAACCGAAACATACGCTTTATTTAAGTCTATGAATAGGTTACTTACTGCCTCATTGCACTCCCACAAAAAATCTGATCAGTAGTTGACCTATTACGTCGAAAACCACGTTGAAGATACCCAATAATATCGTCTACGTATGGACTTAACCTTAAGGTTGTTGGATAAAATTTTGTATTAAACCTGTAAGAGTGATATGATTCGGTAATTACTGCAGTCAGTTTTATCGTCCTTCTAGTAAGTACAAAAAATATTCCTTACACTGATGAGGTAATATTAATTAAGGAGTTTGCGGATATTAACATTATTGCTACCTGTACGTCCGTCTGTATGACATCATTAACCCTCCGAACATTTAACAGCTGAGATTATGATCAAGAACGCTCCGCCCCTGACTTCTTTCTTTGCTGTCATTGGTTATAGGCATCAGGCAAACGTTTCAAACACTGCAGACATCGGGCATGCACAACATTTGTTATAGGCAACAGGCAAACTGCAGACATCGGGCATGCACAACATTAACAGAAGACATAACCTACAAATGCTGATGTTAACGTTACCAGATGTCAGAAAGTAGTGCACTACACAGATATAAAGTTATCCAGTAAGCTTCGATCAACTATTAAATGCTACAACATGACACAAAAGCACTGAAACCAGTATTAAAACATTACCTCCCAGTTCAATCCTCCTGCTTCGTTGAATATTTAAATACAGAATACTCCAATGAAGTGGACATTATCAGTAATACGATAGCACAACAAAATACTGCGTTTATTGTTGTTGTCTATCTGAAGAATCACAGGTGGGAAAGTTATAGTTCTAACATTTTGTGACACATTCTGCTCCTCATTTCTGATGACACATTTGCTGACCAATCACAGTGTGTCAGTGGATACCAAAGATAATCTCTTCCATTCCATGGATTCTCTCCATGGTCAAGCCACACAAGAATGAACACTTTAATTATAGAAACTTTCTACTGTAATTTTCAGTCCAATGTTACTTACTACAAGCATTAATTTAAGACCAATGGTCTAACCTGGAAACAAGAAAATGTAGAATTCCATGCAATCTATTTCAATTTTTGATTGCGACCTTCTTTCGCTGTGACTAAGTTTCACCCCCATTTGAAGCACTTTAATCTCTGTTTTTAGAAAGCAGACGGGAAGACACAAGATCTTGAATTGCATAACAGGAAGCATTACCTGACTTGAATATGCCACATATTGGAAGGAATTCTTTAGCTACCATTATAATTTTTTCAGTCAGTCTGGAAATGAAACATGAATATAAATTTTCTCTGCAATTACGTTTAAGATTTAACTGAGTGAACAATATCTGTATATAACACCTATTAATTTAAAGTATTTCAGCAACAAAATAACAAGTTCAATTTTGGCGTATCTGACATGCTGTCATCATCTCAACATCAGCAAATCACCCAGAATATATTGCATATGTAATCTGACGACTTAAAAGTTCAATTAAAAATGGCTTCATTCTTCATAACCTTTAAGTTTTAACCGCTTCATCAACGCTGATAAGAACATCTTCTCTGATATGGCAGAATCATTGTTTCTTCGACACAGAATTTCTTTATTACTGCACGTACAGAATTAACTTATTAAAGAGACATTCTTTCCACAACAAAGGTTTCGTCATTATTGATATAGTGTGTATGAATTTCTCTGAAACATCAAAATACTTCAAAATTTTTGCAGACTTCAGAGAGCAAAGAGGAAAGTATTGATTTGGATTCAATACTGAAGAAATCCTTATTCTCATGGCTTCTATTCTTTCTTTTGCTTCTGTTTTTTCTTTTTCTTTTTGTTTTTCTTCTTTAAAACAGGTTTTCCTGAAAATAGAAGAATATCATCACTCTCATACAATAAAAAATGTATTCAGAAACACAATTATTAGTCTCTTCAGCATATCTGATGGCTATTCAATTGAGACTGGCATTATATAGAGTTTGCAAGTATGCTCAATATTAGCATTAACACTTTATAATGTACCAGTTCTCAACATTCATAAGAAAGTGTATAATCATAAATGACATGACATATGAAAACTGTGATGAAACTTGACCTGCATATCTATAGATTATCGGAATGGCAAATTTCCTCTTACTATACCTCTGAAAAAGAGTGTTGGTGGGAAAGTTCCTGGAACTCTATTACAAGCTCTGTGAAATGGAGTAACAACACTGTGATCAATTGGGATCCATAATGAGCTCTCACTTACTGATGTTGTCTTTGGATCTATTTTGTACATATCATGAAGCTTGAAGCGGCCATTACTAAGAAATAAATACAGAAGCAAACAGCATTAGCAATAAACTGTAAACACATTAGTTTAAGAGAAAAAAAAACAGTTCAAAAAGATACCTTAAATAGTAAGATGCAAGCCAATTCTAGTGGAATACTTTAAATTTTGATTCTGTACGATACAGACCTCTAATTTTAATATGACTGAGCAGTGGACCCATGCAATAAAGCTGGTATCCTATTACGCCATGAAAATACGTAACTGAGAATTTAAAGAAACATTTCAAATGACACAAAATACTGAAAATAAACCCCAAACAAATAAAATCAGACACAAAATAAAAATGACACTCTTAACTGTACAACATGAAAATGTTTTGAAATGTAACCCTTTCTGATACATTAAGTAAAATAATAGGGTAATAGGTTTGCTTATCAATAAAACATTACAGAAAAATGGACCAGCTAAATAATAATAAAAAAAATGCTTCCTTACCTTGCACTCTGCCACAGATTAACAAATGCACCCAACTTTGGAGTGTGAGAAAGAATATAACTTCCTGGGTCGAGGTCCACCAAGCCAAGCAGTACATTATACAGTGTTCCCAATATGATGCTGTTAGGACGACCTGTTTGCTGAATAGTTTCCTGAGCTACATCCTGCAGTGAACGGCGTTCAATCATTATGACTTCTGACGTACAGGCATTCACACGTACTGCCAACATATAGTGAATATTGAATTCTATAGACTGTGCACCAGAATTTAATTTATCGATGAATGATCACCGTCGATTTTCACTCCGAATCCACAGACTAACACGTAAATGAGGCAGAACTTGGAACTCATATATTGAGAGAGTATCAATATGAGAACATTCCCAAATCCAGCATTCCACTTAACGAATCACTCCTCAGCTGAGATGAAGCAAAACATTAAAAATTTGGTATCGAGTCTGGTGAATGTCATGTCATTACGAAATGCACCACAAAAAAAAAACCCATGCACTAGGTATAATTTAAAAATTACAAATTAGTATAGTCGTAGGGACAATGAAATTCCAGTTAGTTCTGCTTTGAACATATTCTGATATTGATACCATTTGGATACACAATTTAAAGACAAATCAGATTCTCATGATGCCTATTTTTCCAGAAATCATTACTGAATCACAATTGAGTCTTACCGTTCTGCTGGTCAATGCAAGATAAAATCCAATATTTTAATGAAAATAAAAGTAAAAAATCTAAATCTTACATTCCATTAAATATAATAACAGTACTTCTTAAATCGGTGTTTAGTAGTTTTAAGGAGATATTATAAATAACGGCAATATTCCAATAGCACAAAAAAATAACACACCTCTATATAAATCAGTTCCAGGTCTTACATGTAATGAAATCCACTGCTGAGTTAGTTCACTCTGTGTGAAACACTGGGCTCCATATTCAGTCAGATATTCCATTTTTGGAACCACACAAAATCTCTGTAATTTATTATAGTTTATCTGCAATTCAAAACAAATAAAAAAGTATAAAACATCCAATACAATACAGTTTTCAATTTTTACTGTTTATTAACTGTTACTAACAAGAATTAAAGAAGACAAAAAATATTTGTTAGTCTAATACCATCCCTTTTTATCCTTGAAATGCATCACAGAATAGATTAGGCTATTTCAGTGCATACCTGGTTACAACTAATCTCAAACTTTAAGAAAAGTACAAGAAAGTAAAAAACAATTTTGCATTTTATAAAGTGCTATACATTTACCTTATAGCCATCAACTTTACATCTCACCAGAACTTTAATTTCATGACTGGCGCAATTTCCTTTCAGAAAACCTTCCTTCCGATCATCTGGATGACCTTCATCCTTACTCAGTTTCCATAACCTGTACGACACATTAAAGCCAGGAGTCGAGACATTCAATCCTGCAACCTTCATCGCATCCTGTGCCTCCGCGTCTACATCTATCAGCTTCTGAGCAGAACCGGGTTCATTAGCGGGAAACTCTTGCTCTATTCTTGTACTCTTACTAATACTCCAACTTTCTACATGCTCTTCATCTATTCTCGTACTCTTATTAATACTCCAACTTTCTACATGCTCTTCTTCAGGCCTCACAGTGTCATGCGACATTTTATTTGCGACTTCTGAATCCAATGTGTAATCTTTACTGTCAAAACAACCGGACAGTCTTACATTTTTTAACGATTTCTCCAAATCATTACCATCAAATGTCTTACAGGTATCTTCACGCAAATTCTTATTATCTATTTCATATTCTTTGTTTGTAACAAACTGTACTGGTTTGTGACCAAGACTTTGATTAACATACGACATTTTTTCTATTAACCTTGCTTTACTCCTTGTAACTCGAGAATCATCTTCAACATTATTATTTTGTGCACATTTATTTTTTCCGACAGGTGTTTTGGAGTTTCTTTCTGAGTCACTGCAGTCAATGACTAGTCTGTTTTCAGTATCTGTTGACATATCTGACTCGCATTCACTGTGCTTCCTCTTCAAACTATTTACATGCCCATCTGCAGATTCTTTTGTTTCGGCTTTTGAGAAACGTGACTCATCGTCGCTATCCGACGTTTCTATATCACTGTCGTTACAACTTTCACTGTGCTTCCTCTTCAAACTATTTACATGCCCATCTGTAGATTCTTTTGTTTCGGTTTTTGAGAAACGTAACTCATCGTCGCTATCCGACGTTTCTATAGTGTTAAAATCTGAATTGTGTTTGCTTTCTGTATGACCTGTACCTTCCACTTTAAAGTCATCTTTATTACTCTGCAACGTAGTACACATGTCGGCTGTTCCCCTATTTTCCAATCTGAAATAACAAACACATTAAATACATATGCTGTAAAGATGGCAATGTCTTTGTGGAGGCATTGAGGAAAATCAGTCAGCATAGCTAGTCTCTAAGCCAAAATATAAATCACAAGTGCCAATCAGTGATGTTCAATATGTGAAAAATATTCCACTAGATGAAAACAAAACAGGAAATTTACAAGAACCGATAAAGTGATTTGCGGGGACAGACGTATGATTTTGAATTAAAAGACACATATATTACTGTTCTATAGTACGTCAGATGGGGGGAGGGGTGACTTTTTGGGGATAAACTGTGTTGACTGTTGGAGTTCTCCAGTGTTTTGGCAGATACTGAGGATGGCATATGCCAAAAAGCTGAAGTTATACAAAATATTAAAGTGTTAATGCCTCTCACCCATGAAACAATTTAAACCTGACCACAAGACATAAAACATACCTCACTGGGGAGGAGAAAAAGAAAATGAAAAATGCCAAATTAAGCACTTTGTCTTACACTTAAAAAAAAGTGAGAAGCATCTGAATATACTGAACAAGCAGGATGCAAAGAGACCTTCAGAACATATAAAGGAAGTAAACGAGCGCAAATAGACATGGGACATTTAACAGCGCTATTTATTGCCTCAGTACAGACACCACTTACTGAAAACACTTCTGTTGCCATGTGTTACATATCAATGATTTGACGCCAAATTTATGGAACTACGTATTCTTTTCAACAGTTGTCAAACACTTTGGCGGAAGAGCTTTGTTCAGGTACACAACCTTAACAACTTTATTATCTGAAAGAAAGAAAAGCAATAATGCATCAATTTGAAAAGCAGGTGTATTTTATGTGTAGACTATCAGAAACACGTGTTCTTTCTATGCACTAATATTATTGTATTTGTAGACTCTTTCCTTCTACTTCTGTTTCAATATTTACAATCACCCATATCTCTAAAGAATTTCAAATTACAACATACATACAACTTACCAAGCAATCCGATATTGCCCGCATTCTAAGAAGATATTAACATGATGGTCACACTAAAATTTAAGCGCCAGGGATAAAATTACCTTAGGATCTACACCAACCAGATCCAGTGTCGACTACTTTGCAAGCTGTTCTCTTCTCCACATTCAACAAATGTGAGTGTGAGGAATACCAGGCCCCTTACCATGGCTGAGACCGCACATTATGCTGTAGACCCCTTTGACGAGCCATCGTATCCTACCGCCATGGATTATTAAAGTCAATCTCGTCACTTCTGATACAGGCAAACCCTGGGCAGGTATATCAGATAACTGGATGTATCAACCACTAATGGAAAAATATCTAGGGTCGGAAAATGGTACAAATTAAAATATCTTACCACACTGCTTATATTCCTTTACTATTACTGGTAAGTCCCAAGCTTTTTCAAAATTTGGTGGATGATTATCAGTAATACGCTTCAAAGCACTTGAAGATATCACCACATGAACTCCACCGGCAACAGCAAACGTTTCAGCATTCTTATCTTCACTCACTGTAAATAATAACGAGGACGCATGATATGAACAGATCGATGTGACTTTCTCTTTATGTGTGTTCTTGGTACAAAGAATTACTGCACACATCTACATAAAGTTTCTGTCTGAGTGGGACACACCTACTGTCCTTGTTTAGAAAAAGATAATTCAATTATTATTCTCCATCACTTTGCACTGCTGAAAGTTTCAGATACGCTTACTGCCTGCATCATTAAGGTACCCTGACTGCCAGGGTGCAATGCGCAACATCCCAGAAGACAGCCATTTTCATTTCTGACAGTATATTTCAACATTTAAGTTCAATTAACACGATAAATACTTTATTATCAGGTCTTACCTGGAATTTTGAAAGTATTTCTTGTGCCATCAGATTCAGGTGGGAATCTTGCCCTCATTCTTGAATAATCAGTAGGAATATGAATTGGATTCTTAAATTTTGGCAGAAAAATAAATGGAATTGAACCCTAAACAGAAAACGAATCATCATTAAATTAAACTCCAAGGATGTGTTGATTCTTAATTTATTTAAGGATGTGAATGAACCTTTCAGGTTAAAGTGGAGGCAATATGATCCTCTGAAACACATCGAGGTCAGTAAAAAACTTCAAGAGTTTCACTGTAATCTGCCGCAAACCACATGTGGCTAGCTCAATTTGTTTGCTCGCCACAATTTTTCAAAACCCCAAAGGGACTTTGTTGACACACTGTATATCAAATGGTAGAATTATCTGTGAATTACAAATTGGAAAGGATAAGGAAGATTGTGATGCCTGGTGACAGATATCCTCAAACGGATTTCTGGATGCTGTCGTAGATATTTTTCATGAAAGAAAATGTGTGTATTGTATACTGTACGTATCATTTTAAATAACGCAAGTGAATATTAATTACAAGGGTTATGACACTAGTCTCTGTAGAACCAGTGACTGTTTCAGATGCCATGTAAAAGAAGTTGACAATTTAGGAAAATGGTGAATCAACGTGTAACGTGACCAACGAGATTAATTTAATTATAAACGTGCGGAAGCTAATTAGGAAGTGGAATGTAAAATTCATGAAAGAGAACACATCATACCACTTCCAGCAGGTTTTCTTCCAGTTTCATAACCACAGGTTTCTTTTTATCAGAATATACTAGCGGCAGGAGTCGTAGAGGCTCGTAATCTGCCGGATATTTTGATGCTCGAGATAGTCGATGCTGAAACAGAATAATGATTCAAAGCAGCCATTAAAAATTAAAATGAGGTCTACTCATAACACACACACACACACACACACATATATATATATATATATATATATATATATATATATATATAAACATAAATAAGATTCCAGCTAAAATATTAAAGGTTTCAGAGTGTAAATGGGTCAAAAGAGTTAATAGTTATAGAGAAGTTATTTAAAAAAATTTTGAGCGTAGCAGATGGTATGTCTATTGAATGTATATATTAAGCCAATAATGCAACTTGCATGTAAACACAATTCAAAATATAATAGGAAAGGGCAACCGATACACATTGCTTATGGATATAACAAAAATTTAAAAACTTTTAAGTGGTGTGAGAGTTGAAGAAGGTAATAGAGTAATTATACCTGATGGGTGTAATAAAATAACATACACTGTACACAGTATAATTTTACACTTACTTGCCACATTTCTTCAATATATTTCTTTACATCCGGATTGATCACCAGATATCTGTCTTGGGTCAACGCACACCGCTGCTTAACAAAATGAATGAATTCAAAACGCTCCGCTACCACTTTATCATGAAATGCCTGGGAAACAAAGATCAGTGTCAAAAATATCAACACAGAAATATCATCACGATCAATCAATCAATATATATTCATCACTAAGGATATCACATATAACCACCTGTGCTATACAGTTTATTCACAAAGCAAAAAATCTTTCGAATTCTCTTCACATGGTGGGGGGGGGAGGAATTTTTTTCTGAAGCCTCATAATATACAGAATGTTTTATTTAAAATGCAACCCTTAATGATACACAAGGACTCTTCACGCACAAAATGACAAAAACAATGTCAATATTCAATTCTTGCAGCCCTATCCTGTTACTGCATCTGAAGTAACGCTTCAGACTTGTGTGGCCATAATTTCAGCAGTTTTTGTCACTCAGCGACCACTTGTCCTAACTGATACTTCCTCGTCAGGATACGTAATATTCATGCTCCACAAACAGCAGCAAACAATGGTGATGAAACGTAATGCGCGCACATTTTGCTCGTGAATACACATTTCCACTTGGGCAGCTCTCACACAACTGGCGTGAGCAGTGTCCCAGCAACAATGGCGACCTTTACTAGAGTGTCACTCGAGTCATTTCTGTATCAAAGTGTACAAGTGTTTATGGGATTAATAATACACTGCAGAGATACTTGATATGAAAATGTACATACTTCATACTGTTGTAATTCTTTCTGCTCCAGTGGAGTGGGAAATGGTGAATGTTTTTTTGCAAATTTAACCAGTAGCTGCAGGTACATGGCTTGTTGTTCAGCATTTAACGATGACTTCTTCGGATATTTAATTTTTTTTTTCATCGCTGTAACATGGAACATATTGTACACCACCTAATCCACCGAGCTGCAAAAAAATTTAAAATCCATACATAAACTAAATTATAAATTGGCATAATACATCATAATTTACATTTAGTAACAAAAGTAGATACACGACTGTGCATAGTGAACTTTTCTGTGTCAGGGTGTCAGGAGGTACAGTTCACCACCTGAAACATTTGAAGTAGTTCCTTTCAACATGTACACAATATATATTCTCTGTCCGGTTGTCACACTTTGAATTCTTAGGTTTACATGTTAATTCAGATGATAGCTGTAAACCCGTACAAACATTAACTTTACAAATTTGTTCTATTGCAGATATAACAAACTACAAATGGATAGGACTATGCAAATTTGTATAAACAGTCACATTTTTAATAAATATTAATCCTGGTCTCAATTATGTATACACACTACATAACTTCATAAATATGAACATACTTACAGAACTGGGCTTCTTACATCGCTGTACAGAATTTGTAACTTTAAAATGTTCTTGTGAATTGTCACCTCCTTCTTTCTTTGCTTTCCTTTGAGTGCCAACATCATCAGCATCCGAAGACGAATTATCACTGAATACCTGTTGCAAGTTTCCGTGCAATATTTTGTATGTGGAGGAATATTTCTTCAAGTTAACATCATCTATAAAACTTAAGTTTCCCTCTTTTGTTTGTGGGTTGTTCCTGAAATAATATTGCACAAATTGCAATGCATCATGAGACAGAGACAGATATGGGGCATACTGAAGAGGGTAAGGATTGAAACAGTTACAACTTATAAATTGGGGAATAAGCAAGTGATCTGTTACAGGTCAAAAACACACTAGAATAAGTTAACATTTCAAAGGCATTCTTTACCCCACATTCCACTCACACAAATCAAGTACGATAACGTAAACATGAGAGATGGTGTCCTACTCCGTGCAATCAAATATGCTCGTAATACCACATGCAAACAAAAACCACTTACACGAGACTAATTTCAAGGGCCCTTACGTACCATGGCAGCTTAAGAAATTCATCCATTGTCCGTACCGCCAAGAAACAATCAACAACTCTCAAACTATATTTCGTCACATTGAACACGGCTGAGAATCTCCAATACTATCTGTCGGAACGAAGAGCCGTGCACATTGCCCTGCAACCTGTGTGTCATTCTCAATAAACACAATAGCGACATGAGAGTAGCCCAATCGGTAAGGAAGAAAACTATTCTTCAACCTTCAAAATAACTCCTCCACCACCCATAAAGACAACTCATATGCCACGAATAATTTGGAAACCCTGATATCATACGAAATCTATGTCTCAGAGGAATTGAATTGTGGATTGGCACACTGCAAACTATTATACCCCCAAAGGGCAGAAGTAATAAAATGCTCAAATGATTGATAGTGAAAAACTATATAACACATTTATGTCAGAAGCAATATATAAACCTGCAACCAAGTAAATCAAATTCATATGCTTTAAACTTCTATATTAAAGTCCATTGGTGTTTGTGATACAAACATAAAAAAATAAAAATTATATTTTCTTATAATAATAACTGAGCTCTTTCCAGACTTAAGCATTATGTAAATAGAATACTTCAGAACGAATTCCTTTACCTTATGTTATGTAAGTCACAAACTTATTTGTCATATTAATATGGTACTGTATGCGTCAGTTTACTTGGCATCTACACTCCATAGCACTGATTCTGGCTTGATTTGTTATGCCTTAGTTTATGCAAGACATTAAAGTAGGTAGTCATCTATTAAATAACATTCTGCACAGTGGTAGTAACTCTATTAGTACACATGCACACTGCATAGGACAGAGAAATATTTTGGATGGTAGTACTCAGAAGAGCACATTACACTAACTTCTGAACCCCCGGTCACCCTTCAGTAAGAAGCCAAGATAAATGAGACACACAATATTTATTTTTTTGTTTCATAAGCAGAATATCTCACAGTTTTTTATATTTGGTTTTATAATTATATGCTCTTTCTTAGTTAATAGGCATTATTAACATAAAACATTTATATTCAGGATCTTTCAAATTGAACCACCGCATACACACATTCTTTATTTTTGTGAAAGTAGTGAACAAAACCTTCAGTATACTATATTGATAAAAATAAATTACAGTTAAAGCTGAAAGAATATTCATATGATATGTAGTGGTACATCCAGCTCATCAGAATTAACCACGGGTACTGAACAATATTCATTATCTACAATCCACATGTTAGTTGTCAGAACACTGATGAACCACTCACTCCAAAGTGGTATTCAACCAAATAACTATTAGAAATAGTATATGATGGCTTTGACATAGAATGCAACTCCCCAAATATATTTTTGCACAATCTTGCAATCACAATTAACGGATGAGGGATTACAGATGATGGACACATTCTACTAAGCAAGTTGGTTTCCCAGCAACAGTTAATGGTGTTCATCCTTGGTATTTATATATATAAGTCGTAGGCATAGTGACAAAGAAAATATAACCTGAACCTAGCTGATAAAAGGTCAAGAGTAATATTAATAATAATCATCACTATTAGTAATGTTCTACTTTTCATGTAATTGAATTGAAAAGTCAATTTCGCTTCCACTGGAAATTATTATTCTTACTTTAATTACTAATAAAATACACATTATAGTAAAATAGTTATAATAACTGTGTTCTATTGTCATCTGTACAATTAGCAAGGTCTTCTTACCATCCCCACTGCTGATCCATGCTAAATAACTTTACAAAAATCGGTAGTCATGAGTTACTGCTACTGTTGTATTTATTCTACAGCACATCAGATGGGATAGCCAAAATATACATAAGTAAACAAAACATTGAAATATTATGAGAAATCATTTATGCTTTTGAAATTTTTCATTTTCATGGTATTTTAATAATAACGTAGAAAAAAATCACGTAAACAGACAAATACATAAAATCAATGCCTTCCCATTTCATCCTAAAATAATTTAATAGATGCTGACATACTTCCAAGGCCTATTTTCTTCCTCATTATCACTATGAGATGTTCCCAAAACATTAATTGACTTGTTTCAATGCCAAGTATACTAGACATCAGAGCAAATTTATTTAAGTTATTGTTCAGATGCTACAGCAATATTGGTGTTCTTTAAAAAATGTTCCTGACCCTTAGTGTAAACAAAATTACCAAACTGATTTCCAAGTAATCAAACTTTGATATATTATTACAGTATGACCAGGCGTGTTATGTAAAGAATTAGACAAGACGGAGCACTACATATAAAAAAAAGCACTTCCATAAAATATTAACTAAAATTCTAAAGAGAATTTTCATTAAATCACAGTACATATTCCCTTGGAAAATCATCACACATTATTATGAAAATAATCATGTTTCAATGAATATATTAGATTCTGAATATAAAGCCACCTAGTTTAAAAGCAGTATGAGTAAAATAGATGTTATAAAGGTATTTAGTCTTATTAAAAAACTGCTGGCCTTCAGATATACAATAAATTAACCATATTAGTCAGACTTATGATCAAAACTCAATATGATGCATAAACATAGGTCTCCCACCACATAATAGCCAGATTCCAAAAGCATATTTTAAATGTTATTTGAAACAAAAAAAATATATTGCATAAGATTGATTAGTTTTAGTCATTACCACTACCAAATGCTAGTGCAGCAGAAAATCATCACTGCAACTTTCATTCCGACTGTTGTATCAACAGATGCCGCTGTTTGTTTTTCAGGATTATTGGTTAAGTACTTTTCACATTTGTACATTAATATTCTGATATGCATTTTGTGTTTGGATTTTGTTTTTGCTACCGTAGCAGAATATCATCAGCACATTCTACATCACAGAGTTCCACATTCAAACATGTTTTACAATGTGAGGACCTGCGACTGACAAGGTAGGTGATGTGCTTGTTGCTGTTCAGTGAAGCCCACACACAAGTGCATGCCAAATTTCTGCCAAGACTGGTTATATCATGATCACAGATATGGAGGATTTATGATGGATTTTACCCCTACCTTGTCCAAAAGTTGCAACAAGTTTCACCAGATCACTCCAATTTTACAGATGACAACCACAACTTATCAATTATATTTTGTTCATGGACATGACTGTGACACCCATACATGAAATTTGCTTTCTTGGTCATGAAGTAGTGAAAAGGAATTTCAACAGATTTTTGTTAAAATTAGGGCGTGGAGTGGTGATCAAATATCTTTATGGTCTGCAGTTCATCAGTGCACATTTGACACCCGCTTCTTACATACCTTTTCTCAAGAATAAATCACAGCTTCAGTTACAAAATGTCCCTTTCCACACCTCAACATTTTAGCAGAGATGTTATAGGATGCTTGAATGCAGATATCAAGAAATGTGGATAGAAAAAAGATGGATAAATTGTATGGCCAACTAGGTCACCATACTTGACCCCAGTGGACTTACATTATTGGGCTGTATAAACTGCAAGGTGTACCATACTGGCAAGCCAGAAAGAAGGTTAGCAGTTCATTGGGCGTACAAAGCCTCCGATGCAATAAGAAACAAAATGTAAATACATCAAAACATTAGACATTCAATGGAGCTATGCATAGCGGTATTTACCTGAGCGAAAAGGCAGTCATCTCAAAAACTTAATGTAGTTGAAAACGTTTTAGTTGGTGATAATTCAGGCAGAGGTGTTAACGAAAATTTATTTGTACACTCACAGAAGAGTTGAACTTCATTTAGTAATATACTTCAGAAAAAAAAGAAGAAGTTATGAGTAACGTTCATTAGACTTCTCTTCAAGAGACCTATAGGATATGCTCTTGAAGTTTGGCCATTATGTGAAGATACATTCTGTAAACAGGGTGTCCCAAAAGGATGAATACGCATTATAATACAGAATATAATCTTGTGTGTATATGTCTCTTTGGGACTCCTTTATATGAATGTGAACGCACACATACACATTCAAATCCACTAACAAACATAATCATACCTGCACATAAATGTACTTCAAAGCAAGGTAAAGACAGCATTATATTTATTACGTGAAGCAGATAATGTATGTGCCAATATTCCATTATATACATGGTAAATTGCCATTTTACACTTTTTCTGTTTCACAAATTTACATGAAATCCACTGACACAGCCCACTTTCCACTATATAAGACAGTTTTTTTAAACTTATGCAATTCTTCTGCATATCATGGGTTTTTGGACTTCATCTTTCAAAGCATCATTATCATCAATTATGTTTGTGTTAAGATGCACGTGATCTGAGAACTGTGTATTTGTGCAAATCTCTGAAAGAAAATTTCAGTAAATCTCAACTTAGCTTTTACTTAATATTATAATATAATGATAAACTGCATTATACTTTCAGCTATATAAAGAAAATGGTTATAAAGATCAACTAATAAATACATTTGCATAGCTTCAATCTCAGAATTAATGCTTCCTATAAAGAATTATTCTAATTCTGCACTGCAGCTCCTAAAAACAAGAGCAGTGTTCTGAATGCATTATATTAGAACTGAACTAATATAAAAAAATGTTCTTTATAATGTGAATATGATAAAAGTCAGGATAAACAAACCCTGGTGACAAAATAAATATGGGTCGATTCAAATTTAGTCTCCATTTTTCTGGAATTATTATTGCTACACTCAATATCAAAAATAACTTCCCAGAATTCATCCGCTGTACATAGGCCATGTCACGGCTGAACCCCTACATTGCAATGATTATGGTGAGTAAGCTGATATTTTATTTGGCATATTTAATGACCCTGTGAATAGCTCAGATTATAGTGTCAAATGATAGGGAGATTATAAAATAATTAATTAAAAAACAATGTATGAGGAAGCTGTAATGACCTAATATATACTATCCAAACAATTGAATGGAGGAACTGAGGAAAACCACGAATAACCTCTGTCAGAATAGCCAGTAAAGAGGCTGAGGTCTGAACCTAGGATCATCCAAATATGAAGCAGGACTTGATGAAAGACTCTCGGGCAACAAGCCGTGTTAGGCAGCTGGATGGTGAATAAACCATTTCTTCTGCCAACATTTCGAGAGCCATCTCTCATCCCCACGAAACTGGTCCTATGTAGCAAGTTCCAATCGGCGAGAGCGCTACATAGGACCAGTTTCGTGGGGATGAGAGATGGCTCTCGAAATGTTGGCAGAAGAAATGGTTTATTCACCATCCAGCTGCCTAATGCGGCTTGTTGCCCGAGAGTCTTTCATCGACTTCGGTCGCCGCAAAAGCCTCACTTTATACATGAAGCAGGACTGCTAACAACTTGAATGCCAAGTTCAGTTGACATGCATGATAAACACACACAAAAAGTTCAGGTAGTGACTGGGATTTTAAACAATGTCTATGGAGAAACTAAATCTTACTTTGGTTCTCAAATTTTAGCCCACATCATTTTTAAAACAAATAACTTTAAATACCAATTATGAACTAGTAACAGCTAATATTTAAATAATGATGATGATTATATCAGAGACCATAATGTGAAGGTATTTAAAAGAACGTTTGTACACAAAAATATGAGGAAAGAAAAGAGCATACGAGAAAGCCAGAAATGACGCACGAACAAAACGTAGAAGGGAAAATGTGGAAATATGTACAAGAGCGTGAAATATCTGAAAAACAAAGAAGACAGCCATGTGGTGGACACAAAGCTCAAATGCCACATTAGTGACTGAGAGCATTCCAGTCTCATTTCATCATATGATTCGACTAGTGCCCATCTCTAACCTACAGCATATTAACAAACTCTGCATATGTTACTGTCAATTCAATTCCAGCTGAAGTGCTTAAAAGTGCATAAATGCTTCAGACGTTTTAACGTCCACAAATATGACTTCTGAAACTCAGCGCTGACAGAAACAAGGGGAGTGAGGAAAACCACGTAAACAGCGCTGGCAGGAACAAGGGGAGTGAGGAAAACCACGTAACCTACAGAAAAATTAGAGGGATGGGAGGAGGAAGTGGCTCTCATTACAGTTTATCAATGAGAAATAATTTTGGTAGTGGCTCTCATTTCAGTTTATCAATGAGAAATAATTTTGGTTAATTTTCATAAATAATAATATTAAAACTCTGAATTGTCACTCCAAACTGACCTACAACATAATTTAAAGTGGTACTTAAAAACTACATCAGACAAGTCAAGTGTGACAAACTGAACATATTATGAGTTCAAGATGGGACTTATTGTTCACCGACAAACTGAACATATGATGAGTTCAAGATGGGACTTATTGTTCATGATATAACTTGTTCTGTCGCTGTGTACTTAATAATAGCTACTTAAGTAGCTGAAATGTAAATTACAATTACAATCATTATTCAAATATTTCAACGTACATGCATATTGTCATTACTGTATTATTAAAGATGTGTATGTAGATGCTGTGCAAACTTTATTTTAATACCTAATATGGGAAAAATAATGTAAGCACAAGTCATCCATGACATACAGTTATAACTAGGAATTACCTTGTTTGTTCCTTTGAAAGTAGCCAGTGGTATAAAAAGAATATCCCAGTCAGTTTATTTCTGCAATAAAACAATGCAGCCGCAAAAAGCTCATTGCTAGTACAGGAGGATTAATCTGCAGTTGAAACAGTTTCTGACTTTTGCCATACGCCTGTACTACGGTAAGAAAGTCCTCAATTTTTATATGTGAAAATATGTGCTGTGATTTTCAGTATATCGAAGTATCACAATACAGCTCACTCTCATCCTGAATTATTATGTAATGTTAGTGATGTATATAACCCAGTAAAAATATCTCCTCTGTCAAACAAAATAAAATATATGTAGACACAAAAATGTTGGCAGCTCACACAATGATCTAAGTAACACAAGTAAGATACAAAATGAAAAAAAGCAATCGATATGTTAGTCTTCCACTAAATATGAACAATAGATAACACCCATTCACACGTAATGTCAACAGGATTTCAGTCAATACAGCCACACTTATCAAACAAAAATACCACAAAGCGATAATCACAATAACAATGCCAATATGGCACTACCATCTTTTATTTTGTTCAGAATATGCACCAGCTCACAAAAGTTGTTGAAATGGACGATTTGCTTCACCTTTTCACAAGGCTACAAACTGGTTAACATCGCAAACACGAAACCGTTTAATAAACCAAAATATGAAAACTGGCTAAAATGCCAATATTTCATATGCATATTAAAAGTTTCTTTTTTTGGTTTACTCACAATCCTTGCTCAAAAATAATATACGATGTCTTTTGTTGCCTAGAAGGCTAAACCACCACCACTACCTTCGGGCACTGAATCCTCTTGTGCCATCTGGTCCCTTGGGAAGACGGACTATGTTCGACATTTCAGATGTTCTTAAAACTTCCATTTTTGTTTGAATTTTACTAATCCTGCAAAGGTCATAAAAGTAAAATAACAAAAGGAAGTTTCTATTAATATAATCAATACAAAACATACTCACTTTCAGGATGAAGGCAGCCCAGAAAGTGTTCGTTGTTACATCACTAAACTCAAACGTACTTCTACACCAAGAATTCATTTTCATCAGGTTTCCGTATCGTCACATCAATTATGAAACTATTGCGACATCTGTACGTCACATTGATAAAGAATGCCTCGCTATACACTAATCAGACTTCGAGTATTACAACGTGGTTTCATACTTATTATATTTAAAGAAGTATATACAGACGTGAAAACACGATAGTCTGGCACGTCAAGCAACTCTGTCAGTCATAATGTAGTAAATGGTTTTATACACATCCAATAAATTAACAAGTTACAAAAAATTATTATTAAGGCGACCACATCATAGAGGATTGGATGGGTCGGGAATGTAGCATGCATGTGGGAGATGAGAAATGCATTCTGGTTCGAAAAACCTGAGAGGAAGAGACCGTTCACTAGAAATAAGAGTAAACGGAAGGATATTAACATGGATCTTGAGGAAACAGGGTGGAGTGCATTCATCTGGCTCAGAACAGTCACCAGGGGCAGGCTCTCATGTACACGGCAGTGACCCTTTAAGTCCCGCAAAGGGCAGCTGAGTAGCTATCAGCTTCTGAAGGACTCTGCTCCACAGAATAAGTTCATTATGAAAAATGAGAGAAAAAAATGTGCACAGACAACTGGCAATGGACAATAAATACCCTTGGCCCAAACAAGTATACGGAAGATAATGCAGCTACAAGCTTAAACTAATGACAGATACATATTACACACAATATCACGATTCGTATTATGATGATGTGCAAAACTGTAGTCACAACAATTTTTCAATACTTTAAAATTTGTATTTCTTACCTATCATTAGTCGCTATTTGTAACTGTTCTTCTGGGCTTCGTGCTTCACCTAGAATTCTTAGCCTAGCTTCGGCATACTCTTGCTCTCTCTGAAACAAATTCCAGAATAAATATTTATCATCAACTCAATATTGACCAGTTTTATCTCCTCCAGTACACACTGTAATTTAACTTCAATTTATGCGATTAACGCATCATATAGCAGCAACATTGGTTTCTAAATGTATGGGTTGGAAAGACGCCTCGTGCGGGTCACGAAGTTAAAAAGAATAATGACAACTTGCTTTATCTTACAAATATGTAACAGAAGGCAAATTCAATATACATTAAAAAGATATTACAAAGACACACTGTTGAACCTGTTATTGTCTGTCACTGGGTCGCTGACTCGTTTCTCAGAAAATCAACTGCATAATTATCTCACCCTAAACTCAATTTAAATTTCTTCATATTTCTAAAAATGTTTCCTTGCACCCAAAATGTGCATAGCATAACATAATTTTTCCTTTATACTTATTTAATTTTGTCTTCAACCTTTTACTTACTGGATAATTAATGGGATAATATTGTCAAATTAGAACAGAATTTTCAAAGCTGAATTCTTCATGTAAGCAATAAATGTGCTGTACACCTGGCCACACCCACACGCAACCACGACAACCTCCGCGGTGAATCGATGTTCTAGAATGAACCTTCAAACAAACCAGCAACAGCAACATGCAGATGTCATGTTGTCTATGGACCTCAGAAAGTCAAACCACCAAGAGACGATTCTTCTTCAGTGACCTTCTTGTTCTTTGCTGAAACCACCTTTGACCACACACACACACACACGCGCGCGCGCGCGCGCGCGCGCAAGATGCTACCTAAACACGACAGCAAAGCAGGCAGTATCCTGATGTGTGACATCGCCCACTTCCTCCAGCAGATAAATGATGACCTAAACTTAAGTACAGCATCCCCTGCAAGTGTACGAAGGTATACACCGAACAGACTGGTTGTTCTGCTGAAACCAGCGTCAAGGAGCATCGTGGCCATGTCCGATTCTTCCACCAAGATAAGTCACACGTGACTGAATACAGCATCGACAAGGTCCACTAAATCCCAGTGTCCAGGGCAAGGAATCGAGATGCATCAACAGGACCATCACTAAGTCACAGAGCTGAAGCGCCACCGTAAAAACATCAACAGAGAGAACACCTCCTCCCTGACCATGAAACCCTCTTATCCGTACCCTGGAATAATGGATGATAATGGCTCTTTCCCATTGGCATGGATACAGCTATGCAGCCCCTCCCCATCAAGTGGCTCTGACTGGACCATCATCCTGGTTTGACCCTTCTCCCAACATTTCATAAACCATATCCACTTCCGAACTCCCTTTACTTCACCACCATTAAGATGGAGGAGGCATGTTCCTGCAAAATGTTGGTACACAGCTGAAATAATACATGGTGCAACAACCCAGAAGATCACCGTCTCTGTACTGTGAAAACCTTAAATCCCGTAACTTAGGAACAGTACGCGTAGCATAACAATTTTGGTACCTCTGACAGTTTTAATTATTACATATTTTCTTACAAGCAGCAGCTAACATGCAGAGAGCTTGGAGGCTACTGCATGTTAAAAAAATTCATAGTTCTTGAAATTTTAATTAGAAAAGTTGTTTGTCCTGAAATAATCCTTTGCCTTTAATGTTTCTCTAAGCCATGTTTATCCAATGAAGTTCCAGCACCTCTGATTTCAAGTCTGAAGCACCATTTTGTTGTCTACAAAGTTACATAGCGTAACTCCCCAGAAAACCACTCTCTAAATTTATTCACCATGAAATACAAAAATCCCAGATAAAATTCCATTGCATTAACAGTACACACCTGTTGGAGAGTTTTAATTGGTTGTCGAGGTTTTGAGTCGCCATTAAGGAGTGGTCCTTCAGAAGTACCATGCACATTATTCCTAGCTGGTCGTTTCAAGATTTTAACTGTCGGTTCTGGAGGAACATACTGGGTCCTAAGACTGTCTTCTCCTTGTAGTATTATTGGACCATTTATTGTCCCCCTACTGAAAATCAAATGTCAATTATTAACAGGAAAAATCTGAAAGATGGGCAACCAACATTCATTATATTCTGCTGACAGGAACAAAACATTTATGTATTAATTTAAAGTGGATATGAATAAAAATGCATTTGTATTTTATAAGCAAAGTTGCCTCAAGGAAAGAATTCCAGGTACCACTGGACAAGAAGTCAGATGGGACCGCCACAGGAAAAAATCCTTCCCTGCTGGGAATTGAATCCGTCGTCTAGCCTACAGTCAAGACACTTTACTGACCGAACTACTCTGGTGCCTTATTTTATGAAGTTATTTTGGCTGGTGTAAACAATTTAAAATTATTTAACCATCACTGTATCATGTTCCTCTGTGGGCAGCACAAACCATTAGTCACTTGTGGAACCAATTACACACATCCAGTTTCAATTCAAATACATTTGTGTATATCCCCTCAGCAGCTTTATTTCTGTCTGCTGTTGACATTAATGCAACTGATAATCTAGTATAAACATATACCTTTTGTAACAACATTTAACGTGGATCAGAAGTACAGCACTATCCTATTCCATTTTAATGTAACATTTCGGGAATTTAGGAAAAACATAAAGTACTTGTGACATCAAGCATAGCTGAAACTGTATGCTAGTCTAAATTCTGACTGTGCTGGGGATCAAGAACCACGTTCTAAACATTCACGAAAAATTCTGTTCATCTTTAACATTACCTTGGCATGATTTCTGAGTCATCTGGAGAGGGTGTTTCGGGTTGTGTCAGCTTTCTGTCGAGCACCTATGAGAAACAATAATAATTTATATTTCCGCAACAGAAAATCCCAAAGCTTAATGCAACCTACGGCACAAAAACATCAATTAGAGAAAGCCCCTTGTACACATTAAACGTCACAATTTCCTTACTTCACACAAAGGATAATAAGTAAAAACTGATTTAATCACAAGATTGTTCTACACAATCGTGCCATAGCACATCGTATGCCAATAACAAACATTCCGTGCAATGAAGCAAAATGTCTACCGCTGGATCCCAATGACCAATATAGACACAACCAATATTTACGCATAATAGAAAGGAATTTGGTAGCCTGAATATCATTAAGTCGTTCGGGGTTATTAAATAATAATTTTAATACACGTAACAAACCCCTGATTCCTCGATTTCTTCCCAACTATCAACAACATCAATTTCCTCGCAGGCAGCCATATTGAGGGCGCGCACTGCCGTCTAGAGTTTCCTTTACTGGATTCACGTATTCTCGATTAAGTAATTCGCGTTCGATATAGGTCATCCGTTTCGAGATCTTCCACGCTTGCACGCATTACCAACATGAATTTACAGACATAGAAATGGGAGAAGTGAAGGAAAGTTGTTCATTATTTGTGAACACAATGTCCTAGCGCTTCTTATGCAGTCTATTTAATGTTGTATTCCATTAAAATGAAATAAATTGTAATCGTCATTTATTAATGTTTCTCTGGACGTTACTATTTAGAGCTAATTATTGTATGTTCTGTAACGTTGTCAGTATGTGTCCGTTGAAAGGTACTGTTGGTGTTGCGAAGTGTAGGCAGCGGTAGAATAGAACAATTAGGAAAAGTAGCAATGTAAAATATTGTTGATTGTAGGG
>NW_019060259.1:396011-443718 GCF_000696155.1 Zootermopsis nevadensis
CATGTCAAGTGAACACGACAGAGCTGTACTGAACTGTATATTCAATCCTCTGTTGCCAGTGGGTGAATTGGTATATGAGGAAGAATTGCCTAATGATATGCAAGGTTCGTTGTTGCTGAATGCCTTCTCATGAGAACGGCCAGACAAATATTACAGGGCAGAACCGCGAACCATTTCCATAAATCATAAGAATGTTTCCATTTTAATGTTTTCCTCATATCTATGCCTGTCATCCAAGTGGCCACATCTCTTCAGGTTTTCAGGCCAAACATTTTGTAAACAAACATGTTTTTTCAGATATTGAAGATAGAATAACAGATGTAGAAGAAGCTAAGGGTTTGGAACTTGAAGGTGTGAAGGCTGCAGAATCAGGGGACCTTGATAAAGCTGTAGGACTGTTTACAAGCGCAATAAACATAGCACCAAACTGGGCATCAGGGTACAACAACAGAGCTCAGGCTCACAGACTTAAAGGAAATACTCCAGGTAAGAAAGTCACATACCTGTAGCCTAGTGATCTTATATGTTTTTGTGTTTAGTTTATATGCCTCTCCCACAGTTATCCATGGATCAGACATATGAGATATAACTGTACATTCATATGTACTTAATTGTTTTCATGTGTGTGTCACCCATACATTTAGGTTAATGCTGTGCATATACACATAGTTTTAAAAGTTGCTAATTAAGACATAGATGTAGAAGTTAGAAATATAGTCATGGAGTGAATATAAGCATTCATCCATATTCATGAGGAATACTTCTGTAAATGTATCTATACAGCCAGTAATGAACTGTATATTATCTTTTTCATAGCTTTCATATTTGTAACTATGTTGCTGTTTTCAGATACATGCACAGAAAATACTGTGAAAAATAATATGTTAAACTTTGCAAAATGTTGTCACCTCTTTTATTCTTTGTAATGTTCAATATCAAACCTAATATATATATATATATACATATACACACACTGTCATATCTTAATGTTGAAAGTATGGTGGTTTTTAGCGGCTGTTGCTGATTTAAATGAAGCTATCCACCTCAGTGGAGGACAAGGCAGATCGGGATGTCAGGCATTGTGTCAACGAGGTATCATGAACAGAAAGGAAGGCCTCGTTGACTTGGCGAGAAAAGATTTTGAAGCTGCTGCCAAACTTGGTAGTCATTTTGCAAAGATGCAGCTTGTTGAACTAAATCCTTACGCTGCACTCTGCAGTCAGATGTTACATGATGTAACGGGAAAACTCCAACAGACTGGACAGAAATGAAAAATAGTAGGATCTACATTAAGGAACCTATTACCAAATGCTTAACTGGAATTGAGTTCTTATAATTCCTACTACGTACTATGCGCGTATGCATAGACTGCGTTCTTAACAACAGACCTCCTCCTGGGTCAGGTATGTCTGGTGGTGGTATAAAATTATGTTATTCTTATGCGATTGATTTGATTCTGATTGACATATCTGCTGTAAAGCACTTACAATTAAAACCATAGGATGTACACATAATAACACTGCTTCCTGTGGCCAATTGATGTACTACTGGAAAGCATTGTAGTGACTCATAACCGTGGTCAGAACTCAGACAATAATAAAGGTGCTGGAGATACTAACTGAAATTTAAAGTTGGTTGTGGTCTTTGACACTAAACATGGTGGTGGTACATTTTTCTGAAATGTTATTAACAGCATAACAAACCAGAACATGATTGCACTGATTCCAGGCCTCATAATCAACAAAACTATTTCTGGACACTAAAATTATTACTCTTTAAAGATATTTTAATCATAGCTGTAAGATTATTTTTGTTTTTATAGGAAGAATACCTTGATTGTGGCAAGTGAATGCAGTTAACAGCTTACTAATCACTTTCCCCTCTACTTTACTGGTACAGCAGCTTTCTGAGGTGGGAGCAAACAAAAGGCATATTCTGTCCTGTTCTCACCGACAAGAAGACTGTGAGAATGACGTCCGGCAGAGATTACCAGGTTAACATGGGTTTTCAGACCACAGTGTGGTGTGGTATTCTTCATGTTCCCGAAATCCAAGCTTTGGTAAAAACTGAAGGCATGGCATTTCTGCACCTAAATCTCACTAGGATCTGAATCTAGAAACCTCTGAATGGGATACCATTTCTTCATACCTAGATGAGCAGGCCCCATATTAGAACATATTGGTAATGCAGATGTCACAAAATAAGAAAATTTTATGTATGGGCAGGGGTGGAACATTCATGTTACCTATCTTACCCCAGATGACACTTTGAATAACAAAAAGTAGAAGGTCTTCTGTCTTATTTGTGTAGTTCAGTGGTACTCCGTAGACTGGAACATCACAGAACTGATCAGATAAAATGTATCGTTAGAAGCAAGCTCACTTGGCTGGCTGGAAATGGTAATCATTGCATTTTATCTGATCATTCCAATGTACTAAATCGCAAAAGTAGAACCTTTTATTTTTTGTTTCCCAAAATGCTTGCCAGCAAACACAGTTAACACATATGCTCCGTCCCTGTGTACAGGTTGTGTTCCATGCACAGGTCATAATTAAGCTGTTCAATGTTCCTGCTCACCTTGGATGTATTTCAGACCTTGTAAAAAAAATTATATAAAAGCTCATACTTTTCTGATACACAAGATTTATTATAACTGGTACAGATCGATGACAAGACAAAACAAAATCTGCATCACTCAGACTTTAAACAGCCATATTAATGGACATTACTTTGGCTGACAAAACAGTTACATATTGCATATACTTTTAAGATCTGCTTTGTATCAACATATGCTGAGATGCATCTACATATATATGTACATACATACAGTATTTATAATCTGATGGGAAATATGTACCTATGCAGAACATAGTGCCTTTGATACCTGATACACTGCTCATATTATGTAAAACATGTCATCTGTGTATTGCAACATTCTATTTGTATAATGTAAACCATTCTGAAAATAAAGAAGCTGTTTAAATTATACCTTATGCATTTTTGTTGAACACGCTGTTCTAAAGCCCAAAGTAAAATGCTAAATTTACCTGCAACATTTCATAATAATTTGAGAAGCAGGGTTTTACCCAATGTTTTCACTCGTCGAATATGGAAATATCTTAGTGTGCAATTTCATGTAACAACTATGGTTGTCATCACACAGAACATTTTCAGTGCCATTATTTTCTGAAAGATGAGTATTAAAACAGTTCATACCACTGAATCACGCCATTTGTAAGTACCACAGATCTCTGGTGTAGACAGTATTGTCTCCTATACAAGCCACTGGAATGGCTCGCTGTGTGATCACAGCCTTGTTTAGATAGATTCTTTACGTAGCACCCGAAATTATTTTGTAAAGTAGTTTGCTATAAAAATATTATAACAGACATTCTTCATGTGATAATGTACCAGAATAGAACAAGAAGCATAAATTGAAGATTCAGAAAAGCGCGAGGAAAGCAAATGTCAACTTATTAACCACTAAACAGTTTAACAATCATAACGTCAGAAGAGGTTTGTAGTAAACTAACAATATTAAGATATATGCAAGAAAACGTTTATGGTAATTTCATTTTGGTAAGATAATTCAAGTATCAACAGAAATAAAAATAAAATTTACATCAGGGTAAAACTTCTGCAAGGCATCTCATTTGTAAACTGCAAAATCAAAGCCAATAAACTTTGTTTTAACCTTTGTCTATATTAACTGTAGCTAATGGTTAAACATACTTCTTACCAAAAAGTGTTAAGAGTCTACCTCCTCCCGTTCTACCATTTCAAAGTCCTTTCCTGTCTGAGACTTCTGGCTGTTTTCTGATTCACTCTCTGAATTGTCCACGCCCTTTTCCTGTACAGCTTTCTCTTCAGAATCTGGTGGCCTGGTGATGGCAGTCAACACAAAATGTTAATTTTAATCATCTGATGCCACAAATAACACTAAACTTTGTAGGATTTGAGGTTTTCATGGCGGTGAGTCAGAAGATGGGCTTCTTCTGGGTTGCTGCGGTAGAAGTAGAAGTTTACCAACGTTTTAGAGTTCCTTGCTGCCTCCATCATCGCCCTGATGAGGGAGACAGCAAGGACTTTGATAAACTTATACCAGACTGCATGGCGCAACAACCCACAAGACGGCCATCTACTGTAAACTGCACTTACGTAGTCACATATGTAATAATATGTTAATACAAAACAAACAATTCTACTATCAATGTTAACAAAATGGTGACCCTACAGACATTTATTTTTTTATGTAATCACCGTTTTCAATGCATTTCGTTTCTTGTTCACATCATGGAAAAGAAAGCCTTCCTCAGTGGAGAAATGACACATATTAGATACAAGATGAATTCCAACAGAAAAAAAAATTCTCTGGACCTAAAATGGGTCACTATGAAGAGTAGGAAAAAGTACAGTTGTCCTGCTATATGCCATGCATTATGAAGAGGCAGAATTAAATATTAACTTTTACGTCTTAATGGCAGTGAGTTCTGATCCTGGTAATTTAAAACCCATAAAATAAATGCTACAATTTCATGTTATAAGGGAAATTTTTAAGAAACAATGTAAATATTAAACTGAACCTGGAAATAAATTAAATGATTACATTATACAGATTTTACTTCCTGCTTCTAGGTTATTTACCTATCATCTTCAGTTTTGTTAGCATCCTCTTTCTCTGTCCCATCTCCTTCCAAATTTTCTTCTTCATTGTCAGAATCTTTCTCTTTCTTCTTCTTCTTTGTAGACTTTTTCATTTCCTTAGTATTTCCACCTTTATACTCATACTGCAAACGAATTATACGATGATCTAATCACTAAATGAACAACCTAGAAATCGAGAGACTTCAGTTCTGGGTAAGTAAGAAGTAACCATTAACTAAGGCATGAAATGATGTCAAGTAGCAAGAAATTCTATCGCAACAAAATTTGTATGATGGAAACAAAGCTGCATAAAGGGCGTTATGATCACCATTCTTAGCGGGCCCATGGCTAGTGATAAACCCCACCTGACCAACATTTGTTAATTATATAGACATCAGAAAGAAATAAGTGAAGTTCCCTGTACTGATTTACCTGATATATAGGCCAAAATGAGGCCAGAAACCCCACATCTTCTGCGAGGTTAGGGAAGAGCCAGAAATGATGTTTACCAAAAGTCAGCGCCCAAAGGGCAAAGAACAGAACGAGCCGAACAGCTGCCAATGCAATTATGAACAGGAGGAATCCTGCTGCAGCTATGCTCAAATAATAAACTCCCTTCCTGTAACATGACAGTAAATTAAAATCAAAGCCGATGAATAAGACAGAGTGTCCCATAAAACACTTATTACCCGAACTCTGCTACCTTGGTCACTGTATAACCACAGCCAGTTCAGTAAGTCCACTGAGATATGGTTTCGTCAATGGAATATAATAGAAAAATGTATAATAAAAATTGAGTAAATATCCATAAAGACATAAAAATGAGATATAAAAAAAACCATCGAACCAAATCATGAATATATATAATCCAAGAAAACTGATATGTTAAGACACTCGAACTGGCATGATTAAACAATACCTGCCTACTGCTAGTGTCCTCTATGAAAGTAAATAGGAATCACACATGGAAATAACAGATACAAAAAAAGAGAGGAATTTTCTTGAAGCTGTTGAAGCCAGTCTTCGGTCACACCGTCCCGTCTGTCACAACGAACGCACGGACATATTTGTTCATCCATTTCTAAGAGCTGCTACTATTCATCTTTGAATTCTTTCACACATTAATGACAGAAATCCTATCCTCATTAGGAAAAGTTTAATTCCCTATTTCTTTAAAATTCAAGTTCATGGTTTTGATGAATCTGTGGGCAGTTTTTATTTGTTTATACATTTTGGTCCCTTCTCTTACCTTACAGATGGTGGCCATAATGGGAAGAGACAAATTGCAATGGCTCCTAGAACCAGAAGAGTGCCAAAGAACCAATAATAGACAGGAATAGGATCATAGATCCATACATAAGCATCTAGACCATCAACAAACAACTGCTCTAAATGCATTTCAAGTCTGATTTTGCGCTTCTTTTTATCCTTTTCTTCCTAAAACAAAGAAATTACAGCAATTTACACACAGGCGACTTCCGAGGATACAGTCACATCAGAACCCTGAAGATGGGGACAGAGTTTGTTCCCAAAATGTCGGTTTACTACGGTAACCAGTTAACGTGGCTGATTGCCCAAGAAAATTTTATTGATATTGTAACGTGGGTCGGCGTTGCAACCTTGGATTGTCAACCCTGATTTATTCACGTCTGCTGCCCCGAATCTGATTTTCCGACTGAATACTTGGTTGGATTGTAAGAGACCAATGTCCTCCAGCAATTATCAATTTAATCACGTCTTTTACAACACAAAAATGATCTACTCTACAACACACTTCACCTACGAGCGATTCACAGCTCAGCTATCTTCGCACTTTCCTTCCACACTCTCAGTCGGCTTTTAAACGAATGCAACAATGTCTATGCAACATAAAACACTCTCTCTTTCCAAATATACAAATACAACAATGTCATTAAACAGACACAATTATAAATGAATACAATGGCTATAAACAAATACAACAATGCCAAAAGCAACAATGTCTATAAATAGACAACAATACCGAATACGACATAGTTATGCTGCTCTCAAGGCAACACGTCACAATATAATCAAATTAATCAGTTCCATTCATATAAGAACTTCATATTCTTACAAGTGGCTGCGTGCTTTTATGAGATTTGAATAACACATTGTGATAAAACTATATGCTCTATGACTTACAGATGGAACAACTTGCTTGTCATCTTTCTTTTCTCCTTCGGCATGGCTACTCTCAGCATCTGCATCGCCCTTGTCCTCCTCCTTCTTGCGTTTCTCGTCTCCTTCGCGTTTTCTGTCTTTCTCCTTCTTCTTTGACTTCGCTTTCAGCTCCTGCTCTGACACAGGAACTTTCTTGGCTCGGTGAAAAAATTTGTGTCTCAGCATCCTAAAATGTTATTACATGATGACAAAATGTGTCGGGAAAAGTCGCTCAATTCAAAACGGATGTTGAAAATAATCTACACCTTAGAAATATATTTAAAGTAAATAAAGGATAGCATTTGTCAGAATACAATTATCATAATGAATGGTCTGTGATAGTTACTCCGACTCACATAAATTACACAAGTTCTTCTTTGGAAAAAAGAGACTTAAAATATAATTTAACTCTTCCAATGGTAAAAGTAACTGAACAAACTTATGTTACCAGCACTATTTCGGAACCAAACATGTAAAATCCCCAAGAAATAAGTTAATGAGACCGTGATTTAGGTTGTCATAACTGAAATCAATGAATAATGCAAATTAAATGGAACATAAACAAAGCTGGAACCTGTAATACACTTAAAGCTTGAAAAATGCTTTAAAACTATTTAAGAGAAAGAAACCTACCTGTCAAGAAATTCAACCACATCAGCCCTTGAAGCAAACAATGATTCATCTCCCTCTTTAGGATTAGCCCAGTGAGTTTCCATGAGAGCATCCACAGCTTTCACAGCTATCAACAGACAATGTAATAAACTTACCAATTCAAGAGTAACACAAATAAAGTGTTGGATAATTCTAACAAATTACAAATACGTAACTAACCAGTGAAGTATTCCACATTATGATTTAAGAATTTGGTTTTCTTTGTTGGTACATTTTTACGCAGCCATTTTGCAATAGTATATTCTTCTCGGGTTGGTTTATCTGGTTTTTCAGAAACAAATTCCTGAAAACATAAGTAAAGTTATGCACAAATATTATAAGTAAAACTACCCTTAGACCTAGCATATATTACTGTTTCCTGACAAGTGCGGCATTATGACTATGACAAATTAGTTACACTACGAAACTTTACGATAGAAATCAATGCCACAATTTTTCTCTGCATTACAACCACACTAAGTAAAATGTGTAAATTGCACTCCTCATCCTCTGTACCCATCAAACCTTACAACTAATGTTAACAGGTTGCATAAAACTCCCGTTATGTTGAACGCCTGGTAATATTTCAACAGATCGTCCAATATCTACAATTTCAGTTGGATAAATTACAGAAAATTGTAATCTAATTAGTTACAACATAACTTATATGTAACTGTTACATAAATTATTTTAATGTTTATAATAGAAAGTTGCGATTGTCATGACAAAATCACGAAGTCGCCAACGTCACTCGTTCCTGGGCCAACATTTCATAAAATTAACAACATTAAAATGTAAAAGATTTGCCTATAAAACATCTTCATAAGTACACATACAAATTATCAATAACAAAACCACAAACATGCACTATGCTCACGTCAAATTAGCACAAATTTACCTCCTTCCGCCTCTTTCCTTTTCTCTTCTCAGCCATCTTGTCAACTACTAATTACATCATGTGAGTAATAAACTAGAAAGACTTATCAAGAAATTGATACTGTAATGTTTAAAACTAAAAGTATACGAGAATTGTTAGTTTAAATCAAGCCTTTGTTATACTTTCGAAGATATCCTACGAACTTTTATGTTATAACATACATGACTTTAGTTGAGATATCAGCAGACGATGTGGTTTTGAACTGTGATGTAATGAGTGTATATCTGTGAATCACGAATGAGCTAATTGTTTATAAATAATGTTTTAAAGAGCAAGTATAAACTAAAACCTAATGGCATTATACAGCTGTTTATATACTTTATGTTTCAGATAGGTCTGTCAAGCAGTGCGTTTTTTTTCAAATCTTGCTGTGTAATAGTATAATGTAGCACTCTATTCTTACAGAAATAAGTCATACAATGGCTAATGTTCTTAAGATGCATGGTATATCAAATATTAATGTAATGGCATCACAACTAAGAGCTGTCACAGTTCAAAAACCGAATCTGTGTAATTCAGCAATTTGTCTGATGACTGTCAAACGTATCTTCAACAATTCTGGAGACAAAGAGAATTACTCGGTAAATAAGCATGAATTTTAAAACATAAAGTTTACATTTTACAGTGTGCTGTTTTGGTTGCTGTTATCTCTCGACTCCTACAAATTTCTCCTATCAACCTGCCCGAACCCAGAACATATGTTTATTATTCACAAATGTTTAAACCATTTTTTTATTTATTTTGTCTGTATGGATGTACTTAACCACTTGTGAAGCTCCTCATTGTGCTATTTTATGTCTTTTTTTTCCCTTTCGGATGACAGACATAGCGTTTGGTAAGTTGAGAATTGTTCATCTTCCTGTCTAAAACATAAAGATTAAATCTGTCATTTTTACCTACTGTATTGTATGGATATGAAACTTTGTCTCTTCCTTTAAGGGAACAACATATATTGTGTTTGAGAACATAGCACTGAGGAGATCAGTTGGACCACAGAGGAAGGAAGCGACATCATGATGATGAGGGGAACAGCATAACATGGAGCTTCATAATGCATGTGTTTCAGTAAATATCTGTAATATGATAAAATTTGAGAGGACGAAATGGCAGAGCATGTAACGTGTATGAGGAAAGATGAAACATGTATTCAAAATTTAGGCAAACCTGCAAAAAATACCACTTGGGAGACCTAGGCACAACTGGGAGTATAATATTGAAATATATCTTAGAGAAGCAGGATGTGATGATGAGGACTACATTCATCTGGCTCAGGAGAGAACTAATGGATTGTTGTAAACAGTAATGGACCTTCAGGTTCCTTGAAAGATGGAGAATGTATTGCCTAATTTTATTGACTAGTTAAAGAATGACGATTTATGTAGACTTATTATTTACACTTTTATTATTAGCAGGTAACTCTTTTCTGTATCAAGTTTCAGTATAATTTTGTCTATATTATGATAGCAAATAATAATTTTTCATTTGCAGAAATATTTCACAGTTTTAGAAATATCAAGTAAGAGTGATCAAGAACAAGTACGTCAGGCTTTTCTGAAGATGGTGAAAAGATTTCATCCTGACAGTGGCTCTGCAGAAGCAAGCGCAGAAAAATTCTTGTTGGTATGATTTGCATTTATTGAAAGATCTTTGGCATTAATGAATTTCATTATTTTAATAATTGGACACAGGGTGACTAAAACTCGCAAAGGAAACACTATTTATTTTTGCCAGTTTATAAATTGATAAAAATAAACATTAATAAGTAATAAAGAAATATTTTAATGCATACTGTTCAAAAATGTTGAACAGATTGAACTAACAGTGGTTTTGATATAAAATGCCTGTATTGCTTTAAAGAACAATTAATTATAATTCATATTATTTTCTTCAGTGTTGTGGGAAACAGGTATTATTTTTAAGCTTTCCAGTTATTACAGAAAATGTAATGGTTTGTTTAGTATTATAAAAAGAGGGCATTTGCTGGGATGCAATAAAATTTTGAATCCCAAAAATTCAACCACCTAAGCTATTGTCTTTGTTGTGGAATGCCTAAATGTTGTTCTGATTGTAAATACCTTCTGCCAGCACTTTAGGTGATGACACCATATTGTGGTGGGCTGGTTATTATCAAAAAACACTGACAGAAACCTCAAGAAGCCTACAAACTTTGAATTATTTATAGACATGCTCCCTGCAGATAGATAAATATGTGTAACAGGCTTTTATGACTGTTATCAGATTGAGAATGCATACCGTAAACTGCAGAATAAGTTTGCAAATGATCGATGGAATGCAAATGAAGGGACAGGTGAATATGGCCTATATCACGAAGAAAAAACTGAAATAAAGGAGTTTGACATAAAGGTAAGGCATGAGTTGTAGTGTCAAAATGATTACCAAGTTTTTCTACTGATGCTTGTAAGAAGTGTGTCAATGTACTTATGCATATGTTTTCCTTTTATCGCTTCACATCAGCACATTAAAAGTAAATGTTGAAACAAAATACTGCTACTAGGCCCTGAAAAACTGCTAAATCTGTCCTTGAACTTCTGTGTTAATTTTTGTCTCCTCATATGGCATTGCATCTGTCTTTATTGAATCTGCTTTTGATGGGTTGTTAGTTTGCTGGACCCAATTTGCAGTGTTTTCAGTAGCAAGTGTAGATAACGAATTCTACAGTCTGCCAAAGTGCGTAAGATGCAATTTGTTTACTGCGTACCCTACACAAGATATAACATTTTATTCAGTTTGTCAATGACTGTCAAATGGTAACATCACTCTGGTGCAGGAAATTCTTTGAAAAGTAGATTGTTTACTTGGCTTGTCAAAGAGTCAAGTGGTAACATATTTAAAAAAAAATAGAGGGAAAGAAAAATTATGAAACCATGTACTGCCTACTTTTTCAGTAAATTCAGATTCCAAAGATGAACTTTCTGAATCTGCAGTTCAGATTAAATGCATCCATTCAGAGTTTGTCACGTATGCAAAAGAGCACTGACATTTGGTTCAGTTGGAAAATTTACATATCGTGTGACTTGTATAAATCTTTAGACTCAAAACAGAGCATTTTATTTTCTTGCAAGGATTTGTGCCGCCAACATTTATTATCCACTAAAATGTTCTGTACGTAATAAAAACTGGAGAACAGTTTATTAAACTTGTATTTTCTGGTTTAGCATACAGTGCCACAACACAGACAGTATTTAAGTTACGGTGGATATGGCATGGGGACACCACAGAAAAGAGAGAAGCAGTACCAGAAATACAGAGCACAGAAAGCTATTGAAAATGTTCACAGTCATAGAATTTCTAAGATACCTTATGGGAAGGAAGTGGGTCTTATACACAAAGATAAATGTGAAGCACAAAAGATTAAACTCAGGTAAATGATTCATTTCACAAAGAGTTAATAGTTCATAGCCAGTGTCTTGATACCAGAGGTTCGCACAGTAGTGAAATTGTTTACTTTTCGTTTATGCAATGATGCTGTGTGTAGCTCGGACTATATAGTGTCGAATGGGAGGATGATTAATAAATAATGATCTGGAAAGGATATTGAAGGAAGCAGTTCTGGAGGGACTGAGGTAAACAACAAATAACCCCACATTAGGATACCTTGTTTGAACCTGAGATTTCCCCAGATACAAAGTAGGAGTGCTATCCACTTGACTACTATGATACATTTGACATTCCATAGTAGATATGAAATTTTGTATGTTGTTTCTTGTTGCCAGGTCTGAAATGGACAGGCTTGTAGAAGACTTAATCCAAGAATCGATTTCAAGAGGTGAATTTGATAACTTGGCTGGAGCAGGGAAACCCCTGAAGCACCAAGCAAGCAATCCATATGTTGACTTTGTTACTCATAAAATGAATCAGGTAATAAATGTTTAATCCAGTTTCATATTGCAATGGATTTATATCAAATATTTTTTGCAGTCTATTAACATGTTCGCAAATTGTGAATGGGACAGGGGCACAAAATTTGTTTGCTGTTTCCCCATATCAATCCATTTAAGTTAATATTTTAACAGCAAAAGGACATAATTCCCCATTAGAGATCTCTCCTTTCCTGATATCTTCTATTTTTCAACACGTGTCAACTGACTTGATAAATCACATTTTATATTATCAGGTGCTGATCAATAATGGTTTCACCCCTGAATGGATATCACTGCAGAAAGAAATTTCAGATGACACGAAATATCTTCGTGAAAGTCTTACAAGGTACAGAACTGAACTCGGGCACTTACCTCTAGATAACGACGATAATAGTAAATGGAATGAGATCTTGATTAAACATAAAGAAATGGTGATAAAGCTCAATGCAAAAATAGATAAATACAATCTTCTTGTTCCACTTCTGCAAAAACAGAAATTGCATATTTTATTACAACGAGAAGCAGATTGTATTCTGAAAAGTGGGAAAACCCGGTATGATGTTACAGCTCCTGTGAAGTTTTCAAGAGTTGAACATGGAGACAATCGAGTTGATTTTCTTGGTTTCTTAAGTTCTTTCTATGAATGGTAAGTTGTACAGATTGACAGGATTTACATATTGCTCTTGAATGAGTCAAGTTCTTTAATTCTAAATAAGGTTGTAAAAATGTACTGATATAGATAATATTAGTGTATTTAAGATTTTCTTTTCTTGATAAAGATCTCTGTAATTTTAGCTGTTCTTGTTTTTATTTGAGTGGCAATAAATGTTATAGTCAACAAAAATTCAAATGCAATTTTTGATTACATCAGCTATGATCAATATAAGTGAATGTCATATTATACTGTGTTTAACTCAATGGGACACACTGTATTCTATCACTGCTGACATTCACGTGTAGTGAAATGCGTTGCGTCTCAGACAAGTGGTTAGCACTCCTGCTAATGAAGTTTGGAATATTACTCTCATAGGAATGAGGAAGTTAGGAAACGAATGGATGTGAGGGGTCTGGTAGAGAGAGTAGAAGAAGCAAGAATGAAGTGGTATGGACACGTGAAGCGAATGGGAGAAGGGCGGATAGCACGACAAATGTTGGATATGAGAGTGACTGGCACAAGACCAAGGGAAAGACCATGAAGAAGGTGGGAGGAGCAGATAAAACGAGGAGTGATGGAGAGAGGTGCCCAGTGGTAGTTGGTGGAAGAGGAGGAGTGGTGGATGGACAGGAAGAGATGGAGGGGCTTTACCAAGCGGACCCGGCCACAGGCTGGAAACAGCAATGGTTGATGATGATGATGAGTAATAATCCAAGGTTACACATACCAGACAATAAGATCATGGATGAAAAGCCCTTCATCAAAATCTTGTGCATGAAATACAGTAAAACATATCTAAAAAATATATTTGTCTTCAATGGTACCTTTCTGTGAGTGAAAATCAATGTTTATTACTTTACTATAACATATCATATAACAACAAATGAAATGTAAGAATGTTTGCAAAGTATAACATAAACATATAAAAGTATCAAATATTCATTACATGTATAAAAAATAGGTAATATTCATACAACCAAAAAAGATTTTATGCAATATGGAACAAACTGGAAGGAATGTTTCACAAGATGGAGGAACTATGACAGGATTCCATGAAGATTATAAGACAGTATCCCAGATTAAGATTATGCTTAGGAATGCCTCCAAAGAAGGAAATATTTTTAAGGCACTTGACAGACCAAGTTGTAAATACTTGGGAGGACGATGGTGAATGCATTAGGCTCAGCTGCTGATGACATACGCTGGGCAGGACATGGCCAGAGTAGCACAGTCTGTATCACTTTCCCTAAAATGAATCAAAATGCTGCTGCACATAACAGAATGACCACATTTCAAAAATATCATAGAAATTTAACAAACTACCTATAAATCTTAAAATGTAATTTGAAACCTCAAGGGTCAAGCATGCAAGAATGTTGAATTATTTATTCCAACCTGAGATTCACTATTTCCATACTAGTTTTCCAGCCTCATTAAGGAAAACTTTTTCTGTAGCTACCAGCATAAGAGCTTTAGGGAACACCTTATGTTCAGTCAGTTTGACACGTTCCTGAAGACTTTCCTCAGTATCTCCCACTTCAATTTGTACTGATTCTTGTACTAGTATAGCCCCAGCATCAATATCCTCCTGTAATTTCAGAATTAATTAAAACTTAATTTCGTAAATAAAACCTATGAGAGAGACGAAGATAAAATAAAACAAGCTACAGCATATATCAGTGGGTGGGCCCTCGCAGTCACATACAAGAATATAAAGCAATTCATAATCATAGTGAGCTTCTTTAATAAAGAAAATCTGCTGCTAAGTATTCAGTAAAGTTGCAGTATTCACAAAATGAATTGAATCTGGGAACCAACAACCTGAGTCGCATACTTCATACCTTGACAGGAACGTACCTCTACAAAGTGCGCCGTACAGCCAGTGATTCTGACACCGGCTTCCAGTGCCTGTCTGTGAGCGTGCGTCCCTTTGAACAAAGGTAGCAGAGCTGGATGTATGTTAATAAGTCGACCTCGCCACAACCTCACAAAATCACCAGTCAGTATTCTCATGAAACCAGCCAAACACACTATTTCCACTCCGGCTGCCGTTAATTCTGAATGTACAGCCATATCAAATGCAAGACGTGATTTATACGCTGTGTGGGGAATGACCTGTTGGGAGAATAAATGATTACATAAGTTTGGGAAGATGCAAAAGTAACTAGGTCAGCCAGATACAATAAACAGTTCACAGGTAACAATCTGTCATTCGTTCGGACACGACCGATTCTATGGCTAGAATCTAGATTCATGTCTTGAACTCCTCAACCACTTTTATGTTAAATTTACCAGATAAAACCTTGAGTTTTGCACAGTTGCCGCCACATTTGTAATTCTAGACTCACAAACATTATTTCATGCACAATTTTCAGATATGTTTATGATCTATTTCTATACTAAATTTCTCGAAAAACTAACAGCTTTCAAAAATATAATAATAGAAACATTAATATAAGAAAAAACATCATATTTGCCTTTGTAGGAATGTTAGCATTCTTTGCTCTTATAAGTCCTTGTACTCCAGGCTTGTTGGAGATGACTATTACAATCTCAGCACCTGTTCCTTTGCCCGGATCAATGGTAGCATCAATAAGAGACTGAAAAACAACAATTTTCAGAACCACTGATTTTATTATATAATGTATTCACAGACATGTCATATTTTGCCTTGAAAACATTATATATGCTGCAGCTATCTGATAGGGATGGCTTTCTTTTAACTTGAAAATATCAAGGTAACCTGTCACAGGACTTCTTTCTAGATTATATTTTTTATATCAAATCTAAAACTTCTTGACGATGGTGAAGAGTCAATTGAATAAAAATTTACTTGGATATTATCCATCGTCTAGTAATAAAACGTAAAAACGACGTTTCGGAGATGAGACTCTATCTCCGTCTTCAGGTTCCTACTCAGTTGGGCCCACTAGATCTCCGGAGATAGGGATTAGCTCTATCTAGTGGGCCCAACTGAGTAGGAACCTGAAGACGGAGATAGAGTCTCATCTCCGAAACGTCGTTTTTACGTTTTTTACGTTTTATTACTAGACGATGGATAATATCCAAGTAAAATTTTTATTCAATTATATTTTTTGTTTTGTAGGTTCAGACAGAATTCATGGATACAGGAAAATATGAAAATAAATGGTATTCTGCCTTTAAAATAATTATTCCTGGATGATCTTTATATCAGGTCTGGAATCAATAAAATACCTGAAGATTTGTGCCACTGCCAGAAATAAGAACCCCAACTTGCTTTCTGTTGCGGGTATGCACCCTCATGACTGAATTCACAAATGGTCTCATTACTGTCTCCATTACAGAGACAAAATTCTTAACTATAACTTGACTTGCATCTGAAAGAAAAGTACAATAAAAGATGATCCACACAGAATTTTAATGAAATTAAAATGCAACACTGAAATTATTCTCAAGTAGTTTAAAATTACAACTTAAAAAAATAAGACATCTACTTCTGTTTTAATTTTACAAATAAAGATTATTTTGGTATCATCGTGTCCTTGCATCCTCCCTATAAGAAGTATAAGACAACATGGCACCTGCACAAAACTTAAATGTACCTTTCTGCTTGATGAAAGTAACTAATGAATAACTGGAGCAAAATACATCCACAGACTGTCATCTTAAGGGTATAATTATTCATTCATAGTTCTTGCTGCGGCAACACTAAGTTTGTTCTCGGTTGTTGCTGAATTTGTGGGAAAGTATAAAATTTGGTTCTAAACTGAACCTCTCTTTGACAGCAGAAGTTCAGCTGTCAAATTGATGGCCTACTTCTGAGTTACACAGTTCCGTTGTGTAACTCAGACAAGAATTAATTCCTCTTACCTCTATCACCTTGTAACTCCACAGTTCCGATAGTACACGGCGTTTCACAAGCAATTAATTGAAGTACAGCCTCTGCATCTGAAGCACTCACAATAATGATAACTCCAATCCCACAGTTAAATGTCCGAAGAAGTTCGGATGCATTTATGCCACCTATACGGAAGAAAAGAGTAAGGAGGATCTCTGAACTGTTGGTAAACTTCTACAAGGCTACATGGCACTACAGCCCAGAAGACAGCAGCCACTTCAAACTCACTGCCATGAAAACCTCGGATCTTACAGAGTAAGGAGTTACTAACAGGTTGTTTGGTGTCCTCTTATCATTTATTTTTTGTATGGATTTGGAGCTCAGCAGCTGAATTATATTTATGGAAATGTCATACACATATCTACCTGAGAATTATCCAACAACCAGGAACAACATTATAGCATAACAAAACTTGGATGTAAAACAACTGGCAAATGCGTCCAGTAAGTAGTCAATGCTATTTTGGACTTGACAGATCATAACACTAGCTAACAAATTTAAATATGAGGAAACATCGAAAGGAAAACAGGTTTGATTGATAATTATTAATTTTTATAGCCAATGCCCAGGACTTATTTCTTAACTTTGTATGATGTACATATAAATATACCTGCAGCCGCCAACCAACCAAATACTGGTGGTATTTTCCATTTTAGTGCATCAATCTGAACTTTGTAGCCTTTTGGTAGAACACGAGGAATATTTTCCGTCAGCCCACCACCTGTGATGTGTGCCACTGCTTTTACTTTTCCACTCTGCACAGCTGGAAGTAAGCTTTTTACATAGATCTTTGTTGGAGTCAGAAATTCTTCACCTGCAGATAACGATCAAAATAAATGAATTTGACTACTACTAACACACCACTTTCCATATTTTCAAATGATTTATTAGCTATCTCTACATTATGCATTCTGGCAATAAAATATGAATGTACAAACACCTTGTTTGTACTGTTTAGTAGTTGAGATTCTAAATTTGCACCAAAGTAAAATGTAACTTAAATTATAAATTAAAGTATGATTCTGTTGCTACCACACATAGCTGCCATAACACTATTTTTCACAATTATCTTCACTTATTTGTATTTGATTAAGAAAACACATTCTAAGAACTGCTTCAACATAAATTACTATGACAATATGGTTTCATTTAATAGCCTAAGAAGATTTGAGAAAATACCAAATTCAGTGAAAATGTTAACTTATATTACCAAATGATTTTCCAAAAGTGCTGAATGGTGCTGGGTCAGAATACTGAAACCCAGATCTTTCCAAGACCTTGCGAACAAGGCTGAAACCATTACTATGAACGCCACTAGATGCTAATCCAATGATTATATCTCCTTCCTGAATTTTATCTGTGCTGGGAATAAGTTTGGATCTCTCAACTGCACCCACTGCAAAACCTGCCAAGTCATAATCATTCCCTGCGTACATTCCAGGCATCTCTGCTGTCTCTCCACCTGCAACCAACACGGTTTACGCGTACAGTACTGTTTCAACCTGATACATTTTGAATAACTGCAGATAAATGGATATAAGATTCAGAGATTAGAGTAATTCCTGAAAATGACCATTTACACAATGCAGATTGCACTGCAATGTAAACAAAGGAAATTCAACAACATGTTTTAGGAACTGTTATTTACTTTCCGCCTTAGCTGAAACCTGAAAGGAGGAACTATTACTTCAAGTGCTCCGTTTTCAAAACATGAGACTGATGTTACTTACGTTGTGAATATTGCAACTCCAATAATTTAATCTGCCACACTTACCAACAAGAGCACAACCTGCCCTTTGGCAACCTTCAGCAACTCCAGTCACCACTTGGCTTGCAACATCCACATTTAGGACACCACAAGCAAAGTAGTCAAGAAAAAATAATGGCTCTGCTCCGTGGGCCAGGATGTCATTGACACACATAGCTACCAAGTCAATGCCTACCGTCGAGTGCAGCCCACAGGCCTGAGCAATCTGAAAATATACGTTAACCAAAGATAAAGAAACAAGAAAGATTAATACCTATCTGTATTACGAGATGAGTACGGGGCAATGGCAGAAGGATAATTAGCAGGGGAAAAGAACTTGGAGAAAAATCTTCTCCAGGGCCACTCTGTCCATCACAAGTCTCACCTGAAGTCACCCAGGACTGAACCAACATCTCTGTGGTGAGAAGTCAGTGTCTAGCTTCCTGAACTATGGTATGGATTTTATTCAAACAAAAAAAAATATAAAATACACAACAGAAATGAAAAAAATGGTGGAAAGAAGGGTGAGTTTTTGTGTCAAATATGTAACCGTACATGTTTCCCAAAGTGGGAACTGCAGCCCTCCATAGGGAGCACTTAAAAATAGGATGGAAACGAAGATGCTGACTTCATTTCAATCTCAAATAAACACCAAGTTTATAAAAATTAAACTAAATTACAATCAAACAGTTTAATATAAAAGTACTTCATAGAGAACATTAAGATAATTGGAAAACATTTTTGAAATTAATAAATCAGATTTTAACGAATTTTTATAGGTTGGAGGAGGGGGGAACTCAAACTTTTTTTATTCACATAAAGAGAGCCTCAGGCTGTAATAATTCAGGAAATCCGCTGTTCTAAAAAGACCACTTAACTTCACATAAACACTATACCTTCAGTTTTGTTCCAACACCATCAGTGCCTGAAACAAGAACAGGATCCTTGTAGCCAGCAGCTTTAATATCAAACAAGCCTCCAAAGCTGCCAATTGAACCAAGAACTCCATTACGATTTGTCTGAGCTACTGCAGGCCTAATTCTCCTAATCAAATTATCCCCTGCTACAATATCCACACCACTAGCCTTGTACGACAGACAGCCTTCCTGGAGTAATGATCTGAAAAATAATACGAACACATCTGAAGAACATGTGCATTCTTTATTTAATGATCACAGCCAAAAACAAGAACACTCAGGCATCTGGAAGACCTGAAAATCTTTTTTGTATTGTTATGTGAATATTGTATTTACAGGAAAATGGCCGTGAAAATTATGTTTTCTCTGTTATATCGCTGAGGATATTCGCAGATACATACCAGTGTTTCAGAGAAACATACTGTCCCCATCATCAGGGTAGAACAATACTGTCAACTTCACTGACATTTGAACCTCAAATGTCACAAGTGTAATATATATTTTCACACCAGGATGGATAAATTACATTCACAATAAATCCCATTTAAATGAGAACTTTTATTCAATTGCAAACTCTTTCACTAACCATGGCTGACGAAACTTAAAAATGAAATTATTTTTCTTTAAAGTGAACACAGGCAAGTCACTAACTAGACTAACCACCCATGCATATTTCATATAAAATCTCATTTTCCTGCAGTCTAACAGTATTTAGATTCTTATAACATCACATTACGAACAAACTGTGTCATCTCAACTTCATATCTGATTTCACGTCAGTATCCCACTGTAAATGGATTCTCACGCTGTCTTGCTTTTGCTAAAAGTTCTCATTTGTAACTAAACCTGAATCATGCTGTAGGATAAATGAGACAATAATCACACCTCGCAATTCCTTTGTGAGATATGTCTGTCCTGTATTGGGCTCCTTCAAAAACAATTGTCCCACAAGCTATCGTTGCTTTCGCAGCTGCTAACATGAGCTCACTTGCTATAGCGGTAACAATCAATACTCTTCCACCATTTGTAACGAGATTTCCATCAGCTGATATAGTCGTTCCACAGTGGAACACTAAATGCTCAGGCCTTCTTGAAACCACATCATGACCTATTGAATCAATACGACAAAATTTAATACAAAACTATGAATATTGCATCAATAGACTGTTGCAAGAGTGTAAAAAAATCTATTTATAATATTAAATATGCAATCTAAACAAAATCTTGCAAAAACAGGTTTCGGTACAATATTTAATACTTTCATGATGGGAAATGAAGCATTATACAAGCCACAAGCAATGCTAGCTGCAAGCCGGGACATGTAATCTTATGTTTATCAAGTTCATTTTTAGTTTCTTTACCGCGTAGCTAAGGAGCTGTAGATCCATGTTGGTTCCAGACACCACAGCACCTTATTTAGTCACTTTATTTTTCCAGTAAATTGTACATGGTGTAAATCAGATACAGAGGTACATGTACCTACAAGAAATAGTCGTCGTGAAATAGCAAGTTGCAAAACTTTTAAGTTTATTACATAGCAGATGAGTACCTGGAACATTTTTTTACACACGAGAGTGTTAAAACCACTGTATCAACATAATGACTAACAAACTAAGGGTTACTACCATTCAGTATCAAATCTTCCTATATCCTATCTAAATGCTTAACAATTACGATACACAAAACTACAGTTTAATTTGTTTGTATGAGTGCGAAAGTTGTTCGATATGAGGGCAGAGTACAAATTGATGGTGTTTGAGAACAGGGTGATGAGGAGAACAACTGTGTCTAAGAAAGTTACAGTGGCCACTGGCAGACTCTCTTGAACATGGTAAATGAACATTTGGGTTCAATGAAAGCCAGGGAATTTACTAACTACTGAGTGGGTATTCTTCTTCTTCTTCTTCTATGGCTCTCCAGTCCATATTCGGTCCATGGCCCCCTCAATTCTCATCTTCCATTCGGTCCTCCGTTAGGTCCGTCTGTCCGAGGCTTTGATTGAGGTTTCGAAACATCTTCCTTTTTACGGTGCAAGGTTGTTAGCCTTGCGACCAACCCCCAACCTGGAGGACCTGTCTTAGTCTGACCTCTCCCCCTTGATCAATCTGGCTAGGGAGGCCCTACCAGTAGCTATGCTACTGCCAGCATAGCTCTTGGGGTCACTGAGGTACTGAAGCCCCACCACCATGACAAGGTACAGAATGAGTATTAGCATCTCAAAATGGAGTTAGTCAGATAATAATAACACAACAAAATATTGTTATGAAGTTCAAACATTAATACCTTACACTTTCTCCATTATATTAAAAATTTCAAAGATTATAAACAAGAAACCTGTTTACCTGTTATAATATTTCCTTTAGATGATGACTCAGGATAGCCTCGGCTTGCCATCACTACACCAACAGCATATGTATTTGGTCTCCATCGCAACACGTGTTTGTCTAGCTTACCCCCACAGCAAGCCTAGAACACAGAATATTAAGATTCCGGGTACTTATGCGACAAGTGAGACAATGTGTTGTCAGTGTAAAGTGGGTCTCACAGTAACTAGTGGCATCATAAAAGTTGTTAAAAAAGTAACTTTAAATTATAGGGGGTGGCAATCAACATGAAGAAACGTAAAAATTAATTTCATCGTCACATAAGGATAGCCCACTTAAAAAACAAAATGAACTGTAACACCAAATAAAGACAATTTTAATGATCTGCAGTGAAACCGTCCAGTAAAGCAGTAGAAAATAAATCAATTGATAAATAAAAAATCATGCGTCTTCCAACAAATTATTTCATTAGACTGGAAGGACCACAAAATATTAATATAGGGCATCTGTCCAATAAGTTTAATTCCTTACCAACATGATTTTGTATAAGTCTGATTGAAGCAAGGGCAATATGACTTGTGCCTCTGGATCTCCAAACCTGCAGTTGAATTCTAGGACTTTTGGGCCATTCTTTGTTAACATAAGACCTGCGTACAAAACTCCTAAAACAACAGAAATAATTTAAAAATTTCAAAGAGAGCTAAAAAATTAACTGCGTTTTAGCTATGAGATATTAAAGTATACCCAGTTTCCACATTGATTTATAAATGAGCAGCCTTACTAAATTATAATGAAGAATTTCTTTTTTTGTTATATTTAAAATTTTGCTTTCTACGGATTCACTTATCATGTGACATAAATCCATCCAATACAAAAAACAGTGTCATAAAGACCTCCAATGTCATGGTTTGATTTCACTGTTGCGGAAGTTGGCAAGCTTGTTTAGGAAGTATTATATGTTTCCTCTGAGATGAGAGGCTAAAATAATGCGCATTTACAAGAGACCCCATCCCTTTCCAACTTCAGCATCTTGCCTGTGAATGGAGTCTTCTCCATTCTCAGCCCATTGACTGCCTTCTGGAGGACTGTGTCTTTAACTTTGGCCAGATCAGACTCTGAGATCAGTGGACATGGACAGTATGCACCCATGCCCCCTGTATTGGCCCCAGTATCACCGTCCATGTGACGTTTGTGATCTTGTGATGGGAGCATGACACTTATATTTGATCCATCCACAAATGCAAGGACCTAAAATTAAACAATAACAAGATCAACGACTGTTCGATTCTACAAATCACAAATAACGGAACTTATGACACAAGACTAATGAAGAGCTATTAGTTTGAAATTGAATAATTACCTTTCAAAATGCATATGCTTTTACTTAAACACCTTAAAACTGTGAAGGTTTAAAGATTTGATCTTCCATTCCACAGTGTCTTAAGGATGCTTTAATTCATACGCTACTGCAGCCACTGTTGTACGACAGTTTTAATATAAATAAACATCATCCTAACATATGCTGTGACAATCAAGCATCAATTATTTTACAATCTGATCTATAATTCAAATCAAACGGACCACATACCGACACTTCTTCCCCCTCCAGCAGTTCCTCTACAACCACAGTGTTGCCAGCAGTTCCGAGTATGTGATCTGTCAGAATGCTGTCCACTGCCTTGCCTGCTTCAGACTGTGAAGATGCTACTATAACTCCTTTTCCCGCTGCAAGTCCACTTGCTTTCACTACTAACGCTGGGAAACTGGAACTGAACACAAATTTTTCACAGTTTTCCTGCACCAGTCATTAGAAATTTTCTCTTTGCTACAGAGTACTATGTATAAATATTCTCTATTAAACTTAGATATGACAACACTGACTTTGTGCTCCATTACTACAGCCACATAGAAACACAAACCAAAGAAAATTGCCCTGATGACGGTGACAGTATGACCTCTGAAACGTTGGTTAACATTAACCAGACTACACAGCGCAACAACCCAGAAGACAGAAATCTTCATACTCTGATGATGGTGACAGTATGACCTCTGAAACGTTGGTTAACATTAACCAGACTACACAGCGCAACAACCCAGAAGACAGAAATCCTTATAGCAACCATGTTCAACATTTACTTAATGCAGATACCAATGGATTCGAAGAACACACCATTTCCATCATCAGGGCTGAGATGGAGACAGTATATTTTTCTAAATAGTTGGTAATTACATGCATGTCCAAATGGCATTATAACCCAGAAGACCAATATCAACATCTTCACTGCCATTTGAACCTTAATCTCATAAAATTAAAAACAATTACATTTTGACAACAGACTCCAGGGCTTAAGAATGTCATACCTTACAATAAATGCTTTAGCTTTATCAGCTGATGTGAATGCCCCCCATCTTGCTGTCGGAATGCCGTGCCTGTCCATAAAACTCTTGGCCCAGTCTTTATCAGATTCAATACGAGCGGCATCTCTGCCTGGACCAAAACAATTTACTCCATTTGCATGTAATACATCAGCAATTCCAGCTGCTAGTGGAACTTCAGGTCCCACCACCACAAGACCTATATTGTTTTCTTTACTCCATGAAGCAACAGCCTAAGTAGGAATGTTTGAAACATTCATTATAAATAAAATGTCACCATCAGTTTAAAAGATATTACCACAGTTTTTCAGTGCCTTGTAAATGAAAAAGGAATGCAAAATTGTAGTGCAACAGATTCTATGCTGCAAATGTAAAACATAAAATGATAGGTGAGACCAAAATGACAACAATGCTCAACTACATTCCAACACTAAAAACTTGTTACTTGACTTGGCAGATCAAAGCATAAATTCACATCACATCTAAATCATTACATCTGGAGCTCATCAACAGAATATTTAATCCTCATATTCATAATACTGGAATATATGATGATTAAAGGAGTGCACAAATATACATTCATATCATACATTCAACACACATTGGAAACTTAAGAATTTTTTATTACCACTACATAATCATACAAAATGTGGAAATAACAAGCGTGTTTGAAACACTGGGGTCTCACATGCTACAAAAAAAGCTCTTTTTTAAGCCATCATTCTATCCCAGAAGGAAGAGACAACGATAAATCTGATAACAATGTTATTCATGGCTGTCAATAGTTCACAATAAAAACAGAATCCTTATCAGGGTCACTTTTATCTGAAGTAAGCCCTCTTGGAAGAAGACCATTTGCAAGACTAGAACTGATTATATTAAAATATTCAAGAATACAGTTTGTGATATAGATTAAGACTGATTACCTTTCAGAGAATATAACAAAGAATCATTTATCCTTGAATAAGTATTCACAGTGAAGATCTAGTACCACAGTGTCAGCAAATAATTTTGTGGGTTGATTGGTTGGTTAAATGTTATAGCAGCAAATTGTTATGTACTCAATATTTCTTGTAACATGAAATATGATTCACTGATATAAAATAAAACATACCTCATGGTCCTTGATATCCAGTGCCACACATATCACTTTATTAACTTGAGATATACCAGCGTTACCAGGAGAAACATAAATTTTTGTGACCTAAAATCAATAATAAATAGAAAAGTATTGTACACCTGAAACACATAATGAAATTCAGGGGGATCAAATGTCTCTATTTCTGCATACACATTTCTACACAAAACTATTAAATATATTTGCAATTATGAGCTCATCCTATGAACAAGACCCGAAAATATAGGTTTACAGCTTAAATCATGATGTCTATAGTTTTCCAAAGTACAGTGAATATCGTTATTATGACAGGAGATAAAGAAGTAAGGTTAGGGCCATACCTAAAGAATCGTACCCACTAGTTTTAACTGTAATATCAAATGCTGAAGCCACCATCATGTTCTTTCATCTGTGTTTCTCCAGCTTACTATCATAAATCAAGAATTATACAAAAAATGAACTTGCTTGTGAATAATGTGGTTAGCTTGTAACTATACATCAGATTGATTGTAGCTAACCTTGACTGGGGAGACACCGGAATTTACAGCAGACACTTAGGTCACAGCTCAACAACAGTACCACAAATAAAACATGACAGAAACATTAATTCTTGCCTCTCTGTCAACAAATTTCTGATTATGAAAAATCTAATGTTTCTTCACTTTAGCCAAGTCTCACTACTCTCGATGTCATTTGCTTTGACACAATATTAGGCCTAACCAAAACAGTTAATATACAATAATGACAAGCTATTCTCAATAATAACAGTTCATTCAATTAGATCTTTCTCATTTTTACAATCAATAACCTAGTAGGAACAAGCTACATTGTAGACCCTTATAAAATCCTTTATGATATATTCATGAAAAAGTGTAAAAACAAACATATTTATAATGTTAAACAAGGCTTTATTAATCATACCTCATCTGACTGTGCCAGTTTCCAAGAAATTGCATGTTCTCTACCTCCACTACCAATTACCAGAACATTTGCCATCTCTTCAAATGTGCAGACAGCAACAACTTACATTCAGACTTCTTCAGGATAACCTAATAACCTAGGGAAGAGCTGAAGATAAACTGTTACATAGATGTAATGAAATACATACATATATATACTGTATGTCTTGAAAATATCAGGAGTAAAAATGCAGTGAACCAGAACATTCTTGATAAGAATTAACGTAATATGCTTGAAAACAACACACTATCTTACAGCTACTACAGACCATATTAAATTGGTTTATTAAGCAAGAACTTGTAATTTTTATTTATATTTCAACAAATTATATTGACATTCAAAGGTCTGTATCTGTGCCAGAATATGAAGGAATATACAATAAAACTTAAGTACTTCAAGGCAGCAAATTCTAAAAAAATTCTAAAATATTCTTAAGATGTTCAATTATGCCTAGATGATTCCCAACACAACATACTTTCCCTTTGAATTTAACTTACAGCATTAAAAATTCCCTTTAATTTACTAAGAGAATATTAGTACTGCCCCACCCCAAATGTATGCTTTTAAATTATAACTGTTCTTCTCGCAACTTTCAATCAAAAAGGTTCACGATTAAAAAGCAAAATATTAAATTAACAGTCTAGTTACCTTGTGAAGTTTAATAACAAAATTTTTATTTCACTTTGGAATTAAGTAATACGTATGTGGGGTTTGAAGTTAAAACCCGGAACAAATAGGCACCATCAAACGTTGGGTTGTGTGTGGAGAATATTATTTCTTTACCTCTTGTACAAAAGCCGGCTAAATGTTTTCCATAACCCGGAAACCATCACAGTTCGCTTTCATAAGGGGAACCCTAACTTGTCCACAGCTACCTTACTAACCCAAATTCAAGCAAAATACAATACTCTGAACATTCCTAATTTCCGGCCATATCCAAAATTGTATATCTTATACGTGCTAACTTTGGCAGTGTAAAGAAAATGTTAGAAAACTCTCATTACTTTCAATATGAGTATTGCATTACTGGTAACTAAAATATTTCTGCAGCGTGAAATGGTTTGCTGTTTATAGAAAACTTAGTAAAATTCCACTGTTGCATAAAATACAGAAAAAAAATATGAGGTTGAAAGTCTAGAAATGTTACCTACGAAAACATAATTAGTAAGCAAACCACGTTGGTGACTTACTGGGGGCTCATCCTCGTCTTTCTGGACCATCACAGCATATTCTAATAATTTTATGTATATGTTTTGTACCATTTCAAATATTACTTTTATCAAAGGTAAATCGTAACTTAATTGGTAAAATTCCAGTGAATGTTTCCCCACCAGCCAAGACACATTTCGAGGTTATTTGCAGGGAACTCGTGTGCTGCCATCTCTACACACTGCCGGAATACTAATGGCTCAATTGACAAAATTGTCAACCGTTTTGCAAATCCGCAGGTGCTCTTTACCCCGATTGAATGGAACAGGAAAATGTGGCAATTCCCCCCCCCCAAGCACTGAAACTTATACAGGAATTGCGTATTACGTCATAAATTACACGATCTTACAAGGATGCAATTACATCTTCATTACCTTATACCCATTGTAGTATTCCTTTTGGCAGCCAGCAAACTCAGCATCTGAAGACTTGTCAAAATTTGCATGGAATTTGATATAATTATAATGAAAAAAAGCATACTAGATTCCAAACAAAAATTCTAAATCTGCAAGACTGAATTTACCATTCATTTCTACACCCATGCCATATGCAATCAGAGGCCAATTTCTGCACAAAATTGTATTATATCCAATTATTAAATTTTGCATCAACATGTTACTCAAACAGTATGCACAAATTTTGAGGTACGCATGTAACCACCTCCTTCATAATTGCCATATCCAATCACTTTCATACAATGGCCATTATACAGCCATCATCCCAACACTGAACATTTCCTGCAAATAGTAGTAACATGCATTCTGACACAAAAGTATGAATTTGAAATAATGTATTTTTGAATACACAAACTTCACATAATTTTTTCTGAACTTTCATTTGATAGCAGTAACTAATTAACCACTGAGGCCACAAACAGAAAATATGGAAATTCATGATTTTGTACCAATTACATGAAATGCCCATCACAACAGGAGTCTTCTAGGTTAATGTTTGACAAATTTAATGCAGACAAAATCTGCAAATGAACACTAACCTCTGCCCCTGAACATGGCTGAATATCAGGGAAATGCAATTCAGATGACCAAATGTCTTTTAAGATGTACACCTATATTTGGTTGGCTTGACAAAGCACCAGACATAAATGTACAAAATAGTTTTTAATTGAAAACCTGTGACATTAACACAAAGGGGAATTCATGACGGATAAGTAGGAGGGAAGGTCATTACAAAGGGAATAAAATAATGAGATTTCTGAAAGCCATTATATTGCTCTTTAACAGCCACAAATTTCTTTAAGTATAGAAGTAACGAAATGTAATTGTTGACCTACCTGCTTAAAATCCTTACAACTCACAAGAATGTGTTTATCAACTGTTGCAGAAGCAATCTTCAGCCTGATTTACATGCCACATTTAACTGTGCACATATACAGAGGGGCTGAAAATGCAACAAACAGGAAGGGAAAACAACACTAGATTTATTCATGTGAATCAGGCTGAAGTTAGCCTTCCAGCTGTACAGGAGAGAAAATGGCATTAATATAACTTGGTATCTTGAATGTGATAAAGAATATGATCACCACTGGATAGGTGAATGCTGTTAATATTTCCAAAACCAAACTGATAAAGCATTACTTTAAAAATTCTCCTACTGAAAAATTTCAACCATGACAATATTTCATGTAGTCATATTCCATTCACAATTTCTATACCTGTCTTGCTTTCAACTGTTTAGTGTAAACAGTTTGCATTTCTTTTGTTCGATGAATGGAACAGGACCCTAGCATCGGTACCCCACGGCTGCTACCAGTGGAAATTCTACTTCGACTGGAAGTTAAACACATTCTGAACTTTACATGAACCATGACATTACTGCCAACAGTATATCGACACACATACAGTACTGCACTTTTTGCTTACCAAGTCTTTACATTCAAGACCACTGAAGCCACCAAACAGCTATGAGGCACAGACATTATGACATATGGGAAGAGGAAATTTGAGGCCCTCCCCAATCTAACCAGGTAACCACCCCAGTAACTTACACTTTGTTTTCTTCCTTAATCCACTTCTAAACTTTTCTACTCCCACTATTTCCAAGCTTGTTGCTTCGCTTTTAGCATCTTGACTAACTTGAAAATGGTAACGTAATTCTTCCGACTAACCAACCCCAGCGACTTCTTGTGACTGAATTTGCCTCGGATGAGATTTCTTTATTCGAGTTTTCTATAGTTTCAGATCATATTCTTTCTCATGTGAGCTTCAAGAAGACTTGAACGTGGATGTTCCATGTTCGGTTTCTTCCCCAGAGATAACTTGCTACATATTTTTGTTTCTTTTACTTCAAACTTCATCCAATACCTCTTTCTTCATCATAACCTTACAAAAATGAAACAAACAAGACATATTAGAATGTGCTAATACTAAATGAATTTAATTTGTTCTAGTGGTACAATATTAGATCTACTGTCTAGAAGAAATCCATTTTAATCGTGACTGGATGATAAAAAATGCAGCGAAACATAAAAACAGTAACCAATCTTAGGTTGCTAAGAACACAAACAGGTTAATATTTGCTGCCATTACATGAAGTATAAAATAAACAAAATGCAACGTGAGAAAACACTGCAAACCAAAGAGAATTACTCACATTCTGCGAATCACTTATTACTAAATTATTAAATTTTGTCCTAAGCTACTATTCAGAATGTGCCAAATCAGTACTACCATATTCCTTAAAATAAGTAGAACTCATAACTCTCAGAGGAATACACAATGTTCAATATTCTTGTTTAAGTCATTAACAATCAATCAATCAATCAATCATACAATCATACTGATGACTGGCTGTCCACTACATTATATCAATGCAAAAATCATTCCATTCAGCATAGCGGTAAACTGTCAGTCACTACTGTTTATCTGTCAGCCATCTTTTAGGGGGACACAACACGATTATGCAATGGAAGTTAGTCCACATCAAGTGAAAACGAAGCCCCCAATCTGGTGCTAGAAGTTTAATATCGACCTGTAATAAGGACAGGGTACATATACAATCTGATGATGACACACACACACACTTTAAAAAATAAACACATGATTATTTTCACCAACAGATTCTTGGAGATCTTCTTCCCAATAAAGCAGAATTAGATCTTGATGTGGAAACCAAGGTTTTTGTTCAAAATATGCAGATAAAAATGTTTGTATTAAGATAAATATGGCTTTAAGGAAATTCTTTCTGGTCGAGAGTTATACTTACGAGGAGAGTACGAGCGAGACCGCGAGCGCTCGTAACGTCGCCTACGATAATAAGGAGAAGGCGAACGACCACGGTAACCACCACCTCTGTAACCTCCACCATAATAGTCACTGTGAACACAAGTGTTCAAATTACAGCAAATACAAAGACAGAAAAACAAAGTAATTGTAACTGTATTCAATTTCATAATTATATCTTTTGATTTCCAGTGTCTGAACAATCAGGATACAAAGAATATTTAAGGATGGGAGAATCTATAGGATAGGAGGTGGGGACCACCTCTCCCCCCCAGCTGGCCGTGAAGCTGTGATGGGGAAGAAAAAATCCTGCAAGGAATTGAACCTTGGTCATCCAGCTCACTGCTTAGTCACTATAGTGACTACAATTCCAGCATCCGTTCATCTTACTGCACCACAACACAACTAAGAGTATTTCTAACTATTATCAGAACCAACACATAAACATGTTTCCTGAAATGAAGATGCTATTCTCATGGACGTACACACAATTTCATAAATAACAGAAACTGCCCTCCAAGCTTAAACCACAAAAGAGAACAGTTTTTAGCTCTGAAAGATACCAAAAACATTGTTTTCTGCCTTTGGAATTACAAAAGAAATGCACTAGTTTTTAATAATTCAAACACAGCTTTAAAGATTATTGATGTACACCTCATTTAAATCCAATTTCTATCCAGTACAAAAAAATTCAAACTTTTTATGGGCTTATTTACAGTAAACTTTATACAAATTATAAGTGTGAGAAGGAACTGAGCTTACAATTACAAGCCTTTATTTATTCTAAAATATGGGGACTGCACTTTTAAGCAATTACGACAGACACGTCATCCAGTCAAGAACCTCCTTAGAGCCAAATTTTAGACCACATTAATAAAATGTATTTTGCATTCTACTGAAAAACTAACTGCCCACTTTCTAACATGTAAAGAAGCATTTTCCTTAACAGTGACAACCTCCATACACATTATGATCGAAGATTAACACTCACATTTCACCCATCTGTCTCCCACCCCACTGGCCTCTGCCTTCTCTCAAACTGAAACAGTAATAAACATCAGAACCATTTAAAAAAACCTACAAATCTTCCCTTCTGTTCCTCCACTATTACACGTTTTGTGTAACATTTCTGGGAAGAAATGCTACGTTCCTTAACATTCTTTCACCTATATCATGAAACTAGACCTCAAAGTTTTAAACTATCGCTATGAAATGGAATGATACCCACTTTTACAGGGTGCCAGCTTCTATTGCATTCTACAATAAAATGAAGACTTTGCTTTCTAAAGCATGCTCATCCAAGTATCATGAAAAATGAACCACAGGTTCAAGGCAATGACCCAGCACTTGGGATGTTTTTTTTGACGTAAATACGTCTATACAAAAGGGGCATTCGGCAAAACAGCGTTAGGAAAATCTGTAGGATCCATATCAACCATGTGTAAATATGGACCGACAATGGTCAGCTTTCATATGAACTCCTGCATGCATTGTTACCTAAGAAACTAATTGTTATGTCATCTGTTTACTCAGCATTGTTGTGTTTTATTACTGCCGTCAACAATCCGCTTTCGTTATTGCGGAAAGAGCTGAGCTGTGAATCGCTAGTAGAAGAAGTGCGTCTTAGAGTAGATTATACAGTGAAACCTCTATCCATCGTTCCCCGAACTATCATTTTCCCGGATGCATCGTCCGTTTTGTTCGGTCCCGATACATCCCATATAAAATAATGTTACATTTTCCCGCTTCTATCGTTCAAAAATCTTAGTCCTGACCCAAAATTTTCCCGCAATGATCGCTTCTGAGAAATTATAACAAAATTCACGCGATGTTTTTAGAATTTAAAATGCTGGGTTTTGAGATAAATTTATACCTAAAGATGAACAATGTTTTTGGAATACACAGTAGCAGTAACCTGTTACGTCGCCCAACCAGCACAGATTCTTTTGGAATGAGGGGTCCGCGGTGCTTATTGTCAGAAATTTTATGAGTTTAATTAGGGTGCACTCATATTTCGTTCCAGCGATGCCAGATGGCATGTGCAGTGTGAATTTCTTCACAAATGCTTTTATCATAAGTACAAAGGAAAGGCGGGCGACACTTTTCATTCTTCTGGTTCATCTCGTTTCCAGTGGTTCAGTGGCACAGCTACGTTTCGTTGAGTTCGGCAGTAATAGTATTTCCATTCTTCCTGTTATTGTCCGCGAAGGGGGTGGGAGTGGTGAAGAAGAGGAAGACGATGAATGCGAGCCCGAAGCTGTGCCGGGTTTTGCCGAAGCACATGCTGCATTGGCAAAAGTGAAGTCGTTCTTTTATGCGCATAATATTAGTGAACGTGACGAGGAAAACATTTTGTACTGTTAAAAACGTTTTAGAATATTGCAATTACTTATCTTATATAAGAATTATTAAGAAATCTGTCATACTGCCCTCCACTCTCTCCATTTTAGTTTTGATTAAATTTGTCATTGCCTGTGGACATCGTGTTCTCTTACAATTGAACGAAGTCTGAGGTAAGGGATAAAGGCGCATCACACTTCACGCTACTGCTGCGTTCATGTGTTGTGTCATACTAAGTAGAGATAACAAGATGGATGGCATTGAAGCTAAATGAGTCCGATGATGATTATTTAAATACAAAGACGTATTTACGTCAGATTCTCCAGAACCATGGTTCCACTGTCAATTTTTTAATGAAGGGAGAGAAAGAAAACCTTGAAGCTGACTGTCTTTTGGGACGACGTGCTGCGTAGTCCGGTATAAATTTACCAATATTTCACAGATGCTCATGGCTATCAGTACACAGTGTAACATCCCAAAAGACAGTCAGCTTCAAAATTACTTGAAAACCTGATATATATTTAAAAAAACCCTTACACTTCCTGCTCAAAATTAAAACCGGGTACCTACCCATGTTCAGTCTACCCATTTTTGATTGGCAATAAATAAAAACACCAAATGATATTACACATCATGAACTAAATTGCTCTTCAACAGGTTTTGTATAAAAAGAACAGAAGACTGAAAAGTTTTAAAAAGGCATTTGTGAATTTAAAATCCTTCGACAGCATCGTGTCTCGACCAAGTGCCATCTAGAATAAGGAGATACATGCATATTTCTCAAAAGAAAGAAAGCAAAAGGTATTTGTATTATTGAAACTGGTGCACAAATTTTGTAGATCTGACAAACATTTCTTCAAGACTAGGGCAAAGGTTCAGTAACCAATCTTTCATCTCAGCACAATAGATTTAACTAAATATTCAGGAAGAGGTGGGGGGTCTTCCAATCACCCTTGCAGCGTTCAACCTAGATATTCAAATGCGACTGTTATGTCACTGTGCTGAAGCACCACATCACGGATGCATATTGGTGGCACAAACGCAAACTTCTTTGGGCCACGGCTTGGCACAAGACAAGTGGTCTGCTTCATGCTGCAAAAATTCATGGTCCAGAACATCACAATATTTACTTACTATGTGGGTTTCCCCATGTAGATACCAGGGGTGGGTGTATGAGCTCGCTGAGTAATAGAGAAATCCACACGAATTCTTCGACCATCTATCTCCATGCCTGTACATTGCTCCTTCGCTACTTTTGCATCCTCCGAGCTCTCAAAGTACACAAAAGAGAATCCCCTAGACCGACCAGTCTGGAAATAATGCGATATGATGGCAATAGTAACAGGAACAATTACAACTCTGTAGTAATAGTTTGCTCTCATAAAATTATATAATTTTCTTCCACGCCATGTTTTACTTACTCCTATATATAAAATGTTGTATGTATTGCAAGTAACATCTTGATTACATATGCGATTCAAAAATTTCATACATATAATAATGGTATGATATAACCCTTATAGAATTTTCTTCTACCATGATACAAATATAATACTGGAGTTAAAACAGGCTAACTCTGTGTTGTGTGCACTGATATACAAATGGATTAGACGATCTACTAACCTTGGCATCAATAACAACCTGGACTCTCTCAACGGGGCCATATTTGGACATGATATGATGTAACTGCTGTTCTGTAGTGTAAATACTCAGTCCAAATATTCCTAGGCAACGGCTTGGCTGAGGATTATCCTGAAATGAATACAAACAATTACATTTGCTATCAACACTTAAAACAAAGCTCATAATTTTCAAACTTATTAAAGACTTACCCTGCTCCCCACATGTCTGCGTCTAGAAGACATTGGGCTGCGTGAGTGACTGCGATAGAATTCCTTCCGCCTATCACTGTATCCATAATACTTCCCACGAGGGCTGTAGGAACGGGAGCGTGAATGGGAGTAACGGGACTTGTAACGCTTTGGTGACCGTGAACGGCTCCGCGACCTGTAGCGGCCACGGTAAGACATTCTTCTTGTACGAGAATGACTCCTGAAGTATGAAAATTTGGATTACCAAAATTGTTATTCAATTCTAAAGGGTTCTGATGATGGTGGATTACACAGAAAATTATTCGTAATCTGGACTTTTTCCATCGTAAAAGAAGAAACCACGACGTTTCGGAAAGACGATGGAAAAAGTAGAGATAGTGAATAACTTTAAGCAAAACTTTGTTTTTCAGTGCACACATCTCACAGAAACCCTACTAAGGAGCTATTCATAGTAAAAGAAATAATGAGCAGAAATATGAAAAAAACAGGTTTTTCCTATGATGAACACAACTACACTCATCTCAAATCCCAAGAAAACGAAAGGCATTTGCAATAATCATACCCACCACATGGTCCAACAAATACATTATACTTAAAACACTTCAATCTATTACCTGGAGCGTGAATATGATCTGCCTTTGTGATGAGACTTGTGTTGACTATCTGAATGAGATCGGCTTCGGCTGTGTTCCCTCGACTTTGCAGGAGAGGGCGTCTTATCATTGGCCGGAGGGCTGTGATTAGAACCACTATGACTTGGGCTATGCTACACAGACAATAGTGACGTACAAAATTATTATGGATACTGCATGACCTTGAATCGCTCTTTGGATAAATCACATTGGCATTTCCTTACATGCTACGCGCGACAAATATGAAAACCCATTAAAAAGCAATATCAATAACCCAGTTATCGATAAAATTTAAAACGTTTTCTTATTGATCGCCATCATAGCGTGGCTTCTTCCGAGCATAAACCTACACATTTAATACATGGTTAAGACTAAATACTAAATTAAATCAAAATTTTAAAACGCTGGATTATATCACTTTGTTGAATATACAGACCTCCCTGTCACTCATGCCTCGAAAGGTAGAACAAAAAACCGAAGCCTTTTACTCCGTACATATAACTCACTTTACTTCGCTTAAAATGGCGTCTTCCCACACGGCGAATTAGCAGGACAAAGCCTGGATGCCTCGACAATCCTGTACCGGAAGTAGAACTCACCACCTATGTCTGTTCCTATTGGGTAATATACCCACTGTAGATAATCTGCATTGGTTGGAACAAGGAATTCAACCAATAGTAATAAGGGAACCATGGAAGATGAAATATAAAATTTGTCCAGTTTATTTAATAAACTTTTGACTCCAAAAATTAATTTTACCCTTCTATTTCTTACAAATATTTATTTAAAAATCATTTAACATATAATGTGATGATATGTGACACAGGTACAAGAAGAGCGCCAACTGGCATGATGGCATCATGTTAGCCAACCATTGTATTTAGATAATCTGTGGAGAAGAATTACTTTCTTATTCTGTGACGTACAAGTGAGTCAATTGATGACGGAGCGAATCTAAATTTCTAGAAAAGATGGCTGGTGCTGTGTTGTTTGAAAGGGCTCGGGCAGTGTCGACAACAGATAGGGAAGAAGGAATTCATCTTTTGAATAAAATTGTACAAGAACAAGAAATTGCGGAGGACGATGAAGATAATATTCGACTTAAGGAACAAGGTATTCTCCAACTCGGTGAGTTATATAAAAAGGAGGGTAAAGCCAAAGAATTGGCTGATCTCATCAAGGCCACAAGACCCTTCCTCTCTCTTATAAGTAAAGCAAAAGCAGCAAAACTGGTGAGATCTCTAGTTGACTTTTTCCTGGACCTTGAGGCAGGGATTGGTATAGAGGTACAGTTATGTAAGGAATGTATAGAATGGGCAAAAGAAGAAAGAAGAACTTTCTTGCGCCAGTCACTTGAGGCTCGTCTGATTGCCCTGTATTTCGACACTGGGATGTTTTCAGAAGCTCTGGCACTTGGTTCAACACTGCTCAAGGAACTAAAAAAATTAGATGACAAAAATCTGTTAGTTGAAGTACAACTTTTAGAAAGCAAAACATATCATGCTTTGAGTAATCTCCCAAAGGCAAGAGCAGCCCTTACTTCTGCACGTACAACAGCGAATGCAATTTATTGCCCCCCAAAACTACAAGCAGCATTAGATCTTCAGTCTGGAATTCTACATGCAGCAGATGAAAAGGATTTTAAGACAGCATATTCATACTTTTATGAGGCATTTGAGGGGTATGACAGTGTTGAATGTCTGAAGGCATTAACAGCACTGAAGTACATGCTCTTGTCCAAAATAATGCTGAATAATCCCGAAGATGTCCAGCAGATTATCAGTGGAAAATTGGCTTTGAAGTATGCAGGGAACGAAATAGAAGCGATGAAGTCTGTAGCCCAAGCAAGTCACAAGAGGTCCCTAGCAGATTTTCAGCAAGCACTGAAGAACTACAAAGTTGAGTTAGAGGATGATGTCATTGTACGTGCACATCTTGGTACCCTTTATGACAACATGCTGGAGCAGAATCTCTGTAGAATAATTGAACCATATTCACGAGTTCAGGTTGACTACATCTCTCAGTCCATAAAGTTACCTACTCAGCAAGTTGAGAAGAAGTTATCACAGATGATTTTGGATAAGAAGTTCCATGGAATTCTGGATCAAGGTGAAGGTGTTCTGATTGTATTTGAGGAAAAACCTGTTGACAAGACATACGAGACAGCACTTGAGACAATCCATAGCATGGGAAAAGTTGTAGACACACTTTATCAGAAAGCAAAAAAACTTTCATAATCTACAATGCTTCCACCATGAACATTAAAAATTCTGCAACGTCCAGTTATTTCCATACATATGCATGTGACAGCTGCAGTGTAATAATAATAATTTCTTTGCATCTAAAGTATTTAATGCAGAAATATTTAAATTATTGAACATGTAGTTGCTATGCGATTTAACAATTTTTCCCCCCTAATGCTGTCCAGAGTGATTCATATTAATACTCTGTGTTGTGGCTGGACCAGATTGTATATTTATTTTCTAACAGGTATTTGTCAGTGATATGGTCTGAGTAATCCTAAATTAGGAGGGGGTTAACTATTTGCAGGTTCCAGTGCAAATTCTAATACATGTTGGTAGACATGCATGATGCATGTCTACCAACATATATGAATAATTTTTCATTTGTTTCTATGCAGTGTATTCTTTTAAAGACCTAATTTACACCCAAGAAGGAGTAATATTAATTTTTTTTAACTGATTCTGCTGTTAATTTTTTGTTTTCCAGTTCTGAAAGACCTGTAATTTAAAATCATTACTTTTGAATAAGCTTTTCTTCATGTATTTTGTATGTTACCCTGTGGTTTGATTAAATATTTTACTGTTCATATAAAGTTCTGTATTAATTCTGTGAATCTGTACTTCCTAAACTCTTGGCCAGATATTCATAATTATGTATGGTAATGCTTCAGATATCTGTAACAAAATACCTCCATAGCTACTAAATTTTTAGTAATATAACCACATTTTTGTTTGCAAACAAATTAATTTCTTAAGTTATACACTTATTGTACCTAAAGATCTAATTTCTTAAATTAAATAATCTGTTCAACCAGTATGTCAAATGTAGAAATGTTTTCCTTAGATCCTGATAATAAACAGGGTTATAAATAATTTTACTTTGTACTGTTGGATTAAAATGATCTTAAATAAAAAAAATGTATCTGTTGGATTGGTCTTTTTCCTTTTTCATACAGATCAATGAAAGTCAGGAGAGACTGGATTTAAATGGAACTTTGTAGGATTAAGTCATCTAGGGATTAACTTTAAGAAAAATGTATCATTAAATGTTACAGCAGTAAAATTTTGTAGTGCTCAAGCATCCATTGTGTAAAAACCATTAAAACTTTTACTGAACTGTTCACTTATTTTAAAACTTTCTATAGCTGCTGTTTTCAATCTATTTGGAAAAGAGTGGCTGGATGATTTTAAAATTCTGGTGTACAGTTATCATATTTAATGAATAATAGAAATCAAAGTAGGCTTTCACCTACATTGTTTAAAAAAGTAAAACATGGCAAAATTATTTTGAACGGAGAAACCGCCATGGATATGGACACAGTCATGACCTATTTTAGGCACTATCTGAGCATTTGTGAGGCTGGGAATACATTAACCTGCAATATTTAGTGGTAGCAGACATATTAAATATTTAATGCCTTTAAAATTAAAGCTGTAGATCTGAAAGTGTGCTTGGGATGTGGGAGATTCTCGGAACATCAAAAAACTTTTACCAAGTTACAGAAATTCAAGACGCCTCATAGCAATAGTTGACAGCCTATACAAATGGTACTGCTATCAGTGATTTTAATGTAAAATACATTTATTATGCAAATATATTTGTAGTAATAACAACATTGCAGATTATACCCCATTTTCTGCACAAATACAAAATATGCATACACATACAGTCGACCTTACATAAGCTGCTGAACTATTCATAATCTTTTTGGCTGTGACGGAGGCAGTATGTTCCTCTGAAACGTTGGCCGAAATAATACATTGCACAACGCAGAAAATCACAATCTACATTTGTACTTCCAACCAAAATTCTTACAAACCTATTACACTTAAAAAAAAATTACCTGTGTATTGAGAATGGCATTTTTGTTCTTTAGAGAGTATATTTCCATTATTGGAGCAGTATTTATGACAATGTACTGGTAGAAATTATGTTCCTCGAAGCTGGGCTAGTAGTGCTTCATTATGACGGCACTCGATGGTTAGCTGCCTCACGGCAGCTACGTACCGACGCTGCTGCTCTACCAGACCTAACAGCTGCTGACTTAACTTGTCCCGACGCTGACGTTCCTCACTGCGTCTACATTCCACCTTTAAGAAGCCATTGCAACAATGCTTTAAGCCATGATTACAAGTAGAATAAAATTATTTTAATATGGCATTAAATGGAACAGTGGATAATTTATTAACAGAGGAAGCTTCTTACAAGTTAAATAATAGCATATTGCAAGCGGATATTTCATAACACGTGTAACATACTTATTTTGAGGATTGTAATCCACTGGTATTGGTATCCACAGATAATTTTAGCCTTATACTTACCTTTACTTTGTTTTGCTTGATGCCCTCAACAATGGCGTCAAACTGCTTCATAAACTGCTCTTTACCACTTGTTGAAGACATGGCCCTTCAAAACAAACAATACCATAATTCTGAACAAATTACTGTAGAGCTATACATATAGGCATGAAACATGTACAATATGAGTTCTAGCTTTTATTTGTTAAAACTTTTAAAATTTAATGGATGATGACTGAGAAGTCTTGCTATCCACATCAGTACCATAACATAAATATGCAAGTATTTTTACATTGTTTGGTTCCAAATAAACTGACAATATGAACTGCTTGATTTTAAATTGAGAGTTGTGAACAAACATGGCGGTACAAAGCTGCAACTGAAACCATGTTCCTAGAAAAGATAAAAAACTTTACAAAGACATGAAGACAAAGCAAATGTTTCTGATGTTCGCTGTGTCAGATATACAAATAAATATGTTTCACCCGTTGCATATCAGAAATTCCAAAAAAGAACATGGACTTCCATGCTTTTCCCCAATGCTTTCATTGGAGTAATCACGACTTAAGAACGGTATACAAATTACGGAAAGGTTAGATGTTTAATAAAAGTTTTAGTGACCAATAAGAAAAAACTGAATAACAATTTAGTTAAAATCTCCTCTGCAGCACTTTTTGACCTTTCTTTCATGGTTCTCCTCAGTTTTTGAAGCAGGCCAGGGCTTTTAATTTTACTCTTAATAATCATCCAGCCATTGTTAAATGACCTACATACCAACTGAAAACAGGACTGATAAAAGAAAACCAAGCTTTGCATTATATGCCATGTAACATTTTGGCTACCTGAGAACGTAAAATTATAAGAATCATTGTAGGACGTGAAGCTTATTACCAAGGCAATAACGCAGCAACACTTACTCTGTGTAGTTGTCCAAGATGGAGTTCAGCAAAGTTAATTCTTTGCTTAAATATAACTTCTTATCGTCTAATGTGTTATACAAAGTATAAAACTGTTTTGTCTCCTTGTGTTTGGCTGCCACTGTAAAATAAAAATGACAGAATAAAGGAGAAAACTGTTATAAGTAACGTGTTAAATAACTTAGCAAACATATCTCAGTCAATATAATTTCTAGGGTATGGGCTGGACAAATGATTTTGTCAGGGCAAGATTTGTCCCTTTGTCTAGGCTGGTGTTGGTGCCCACCCAGATCGAATGGATACCGCATTCTTTCCTCAGAGGTAAAGCAGCCAGGTCATGACGCTAACCACTCATACCCATCAAGTGTCACACTTAAGAAAGCATGAACCTAGACCTCCACTCCCCCATATGTCTACAAAACACGCTGAATGGTCCCATGCAAAGTGTTAAGTGAATCTGTACAGAGTTTGAGAGGAACATACTGAAAGCAATATCAGGATTGTAATATTAACAGTTTACATGGATGGTAACACAATTACATCAGAATAATGTCTAATTCACAAGTGAGATTAACTTTCATCATAAAGAATGGTTGACTTAAAACCCTGGATTACGGGACTGCCAGCCAGACTTCAACTCTGGGGTCGATGGTTTGAAGTATGCCACAGTGACGTACGGCCAACTGGACTGTACATATACTGTGATGCATAGCTGAAGAAGGTTAACACTATGATAATTATTATCAAGGGTTACGTGTAAGTTAGCACCTACCCTGATTATAAAGTTCTAAAAATCGGCGTTGATACTGTGCCAGTTCGGCACGTCCCGGCACCTCATCCAACTGTCTCTGCAGTGCGGCAATGGATCGGGTACGTTTAGCCAAGAGAAGACGGAGTTTTTGAACACGTTCTCGCTCCTCTTCAAACTGCAATGTCACCTGATCACTGTCATTATCTGGGGTGGCACTTTCCTCTGCATCTCTACAGTAGTTCCCAGAAACAACAAGTATTTAGATGGGACTATACACTACTATATTAAAATACATAACTAAAATTATACTGGTGACTATTCAAAGAAAACTATGTGGAAATATTTTTATCAGTTTGCAAAACTTTACAGTAAAATACAAACATTTAAATGGAATAACACGCTGAAAAGAAATCAACTTATAGGAGAATGAAGCAATGAGGATTTGGAAACTGCCACATGAGTGACCAAGACTGTCTGATGCAATGTATTTTCTGAACACACGACCAAAAAGCTTTTATATGACATCAAATTTAATCTGATAAACACGGCACTTGTGAAGATACTTCATAAAATATGTACTAATTTAGCAATTTTATGGTAGCTCTTACTTGTTTGTAATTTACTAGACACAACTTGAGCTAGAAACTAGAAAAACGTTGAACTTAATACAGAGATTATGATATGCTCATGCTGAATAAACTCATTGAACAATGCTGCCAGGAACTAGCAAACTTCTTTTTAAATTTTGAGAGCAGCAAAATCTTTATTAAAAGAAATTCTTGCAACATTCTACAAGTGTCTCATACTGCTAACAGACTGATGGTAGTAATACATTCATAGGAGATACTTTCATATGATGAACAATAATATACGCTACAACAGCGGTTACTTACTTGACCATTTTCTGCAGGTTTCTGAGTTCCAATTTACATTGCTCTCTGAACTCAATAGCCTGTTGCTTTAGGCTCTCATTCAGTATTACAAGCGACTGTAATTTCTGCAATATCCTAAGTAAAAGAAATACAAATTCATACTTCTGTTTAAAACCGATGGCTTTAAGTTGATAAAATTAGTATGCAAGTTAAATTAAAAAAGTCTGATAACAGAAAACTTTAACTGGTTTTCCAGTAAAAAGGATTCACTTGGTTTAATAAATAAGCTGAATGAGAAAGACAATTCAGCATGTAACAGCATTTTACATGATGTAGATACATACATTATCACAATGTTCTGGTTTTGTGAATATCTGTGTAAAATCAGTAACTGAAGTACAAATGCGTAAATTTTATAAATATCTTATGGCATATTGATAATTCTATAATTAAGCAATTCGGGTATAAAATAAAATTAAAAACAAGATAGAGTATACCACAGACTCTGAAATGCTCTGCTTGGTCAGTTTGCAGTAAGCTAATCTTAGATATTGTTGCATAATTATTTATTTCTGTTAAACTGAAAATAATAACCTGAAATGTACTCACAACTCTAATGAAGAGTTAACAACCACATTATTCTAACATAACAATTAACTTTATCTACAGTGTTTGTGATGAACTATCATTTCAGAAATTGTCAACACCATTTCCCAATAAATATCATTCACTGCCATATGTAAAAAATTATATCTGGTCGTCACACACCCTTTATTTTCCTCAGTCTCCAATGACTCCATGTATTTAAGTGCCTTATCCACTTTTTCATGAGCCTCCTGTGCCTGCTGCAACAACAAGGATTCCTCTTCAACTGCCGTCTCCAAACGTGTTTTCTCTTTCATCAGCTTCAACTCTTTAACTCCGAGAACTGCCTTCTGCTTCTCTATGGTTACTAGGGCTCTTGTTTGACTAGAGGCAGAAGCCGCAAACTTTTCCTGTTAAGTAATACCAAATACTAACATACAATGCACAAACACTATTTTACAAACTATAAACATGTAACAAATCAAACATAACAAACAAAATTAAAATGCATATTACACAACAATTACTATAAAACATTACAAACAAATACCATACGAACTACACACAACGAATTACAACCACATCACCAAAACATTACATGTTACCACCACACACACACACAAAAAAAAAACGGACTTACAAGAAGTCACAGACATTCACGACATTAATGGCATACAACAAACTACCGATAAATAACATAACAAACACGTAACACAAAAATATACACCCTATTCAATATACAGTATAGACATATTATATATTAGAGACAATTAACAAATTACGGACATATAAAACGTCAGACGTACACAACCTATAACACACAACAGATATACTACTCAATAGTGTCGACATGTTATACAAAAGACAAGAAATAAATGACGGACGTATAAGACGTCAGACGTACACGACCTATAACACAGAACAGATAAACTATTCAATAGTGTCGACATGTTATACATTAGACAAGAAACAAATATCGGATGTTTAAGACGTCAGACGTACACGACCTATAACACACAAAAGATATACTATTCAATAGTGTCAACATGTTATACTTTAGACAAGAAACAAATGATGGACGTATAAGACGTCAGACGTACACTTTCTATAACACACAGCAGATATACTGCTCAGTAGTGTCGACATGTTATACATTAGACGAGAAACAAATGATGGACGTATAAGACGTCAGACGTACACGACCTATAACACAAGATACTACTCTTGACACAATATAGACATGTTACATATTACCAGCATGTTATACATTACATTACAATAATCCTAGTTTGTACAACTATCTACATGAAGCTGCTAGGCGGGCGTATAGTCGTGAAACTTTAAACAAATGTCCATTACTATTTTGACAAGAGCCTCCCACTGTCATTTGTTCTGAGCCACATTGATTCAGTTGATATCTTATTTTCTTGAGACACATCATCGTATTATCCTTCCAGATATAACATTTTGTAAACTCCCGCTATATATACTTCTCATCTCATCTCATCTCTGCTCTGCGTATGTCGTTAAAATATCGGCCTGGGAAATGTCTACCTTGCCATCTTAGATTTCAAGTAAACACCCCCCCCCCCCCATTAAGTAGGGATTATACGATTGTCAGAAACCAAAATTGAATATCTTATAATTTTTAGCATATCCCATCCCACCCCCCAAACGTCATCAAAACCCACTGAGTAGTTGTTTCAAAGATGTCGACAAGAGGCAGATGAACACGAAATTCCCATTGTATCTTAATTTGTGTACTCTGGAAAAGCTGTCCCATTATATGCCATGTTTGCACTTGGTGGAAGAGGCGGTATACCTCCTACTCATTCTTGACCTTGGCTCAAGATGGGTTGAGTGATCAGCATTATGACCCGACTGCACTTTACCCATTACATAGGGGACTGGGTGGGCTCCAGAACCGGTCTGGATGCAGAGGTTAGAGGAAATATCCTCTGCCCATCGGGGATCAAACCCCGGTCGTCCAGTCTGAATCCAGTCACTATACTGACTGAGCTACGCATGGAAATAGAATGTATAATAAAAACTGTCACTTTATAATGTGTCTTTACTCTGATTTTGGAAGCGTTTTTCTGACAAGTTAATCTGTCTTTTTTGTTAGTCCTATGCATGTTTCAACACGGATCCATTATCTTTACCTTTTACCAAAAAGAAAAACTGTACTTCTAGTCCCCTAATAGTTCAAAGAAGCAGATACAATTTGTAACACACTATTTACACAGAGCCAAGTTAATACTAAAGCCTACCTCAGATTGCAATTCCGCATACCGCTCAGCAGCTCGTGCAATTTCTTGTGCTTGTAAGTTGACTATATTACCAACAACACCTGCAGTCAGACGACCCTGAGAAGAGCACATCCACCATGAGAAACTGATCAGTTTACTTTTATACATATATTATATATAAGTTCCACACAAGCAATCCTGATCCTTGCATACCTGGTATGTAAGGATTAGGAAGGTGGTGGTCCTATATCAGAAGGTAATTTACATGAAGACTTCACCAACCGGAACAGTCATATCCTTAACCTTGTCTAAATACATGTGTAAGAAGATAAAAGTTCCTGCTCATGCTTAATTAAGCACTACACCTTGTAGACATGGAGGAATAGCTCCACAGATTCTTAACCCTGGCACTAGATATACCCATCTCCATCTTGTAGCATAAAATGAAAATGTATACGCTACATCGAACCCCGGTCTTCCAGTCTGTAGCCAGTCACTATACAGGCTGAGCTACCAAAGTATAATCAAAATTCTGTTTAAAATTACTGACAACTTAGAAATACGCTATGAACATCATGTAATGGATACAAAATTTGTGCTTTTATTTCATGCATTCATGCAGCTTGTGCTTTCATAAGGATGGTCTATATTCAGAAAGTGTGAGAAAGTTAAAGAACGTGAAAATTTGAATATATTATTGTAGGTCATCAATTTGTCAGTATTTATTTGATTGGCAGTTGGGAGAAATGTATAAATGAATCACAAAAGTAAGCAAAGCATGCTAAAGTCTAAAATTCTGTACAGTAATTTAATGTAGACAAGAGTGCAATGTCAACAATTACTTAACGGAAACCGCAAAACAAAGTGACAGGCATATACTACACAGAAAAGTCAAACAAATCAATCACGCAAAAGACGTCCAAAGCGGCTTTTAACAACATACTGAGTAGAAGACAGCAACGTATGACATGAGGGACCCCCTTACTCAGCCGACAGCTATGTGATGAGGGCATTTAAATCTCCTATTACCATATGATAAAGTCTGAGGTTGAAGGCGATTCAAATTTTTTATACATTCATCACCACAAGCCACATGCCTCATTCTCATCAATTTGATTTCCCAGGCAGTACTTCGTAAAGAATAATAACTATAAAGGAAAACTCGGGAATATTATACCTCCTGTTCTCCAACATGTGCCATGTTCTTCATCAGGGTCTCTATTCGTTGCTGTGAAACATGCACGAAACAGTGATTACTGTTACTGAAACATAAATCTAATCAACACATTTCTAAAAGCAGCAAAAACAAAATCAAAACATATTAGAGAATTAAAAACAAGCTATGTTCATGAACACCACAACATTCACAAATTTCACTTCTTAATTGGTTACCTCCTCCAGCCTTTGAGTCTCCTGTACATCTGCTGACATCTGTTGATTATTCTCCTCATTTGTCCCTCCCTAAAATCACACACAAAATATCTCTCATATTCAAGAAATTCCTTGCATTTTATGAAGCCTGATGGAAAGTTCATTACTGTTTATAAGAGCCTACATCCAGTCCCTATTCTCCGCCAGATGAATCCACTGCACACCCTCAAGAACCATTTTATCTAGGAACCCATAATAAGCACATTTTCATTGATATAAAGTAGTGAAACAGAACTTCAGATCTTAGACGTGTGGTTGCTGCAGCAGTGAAAAAGTTGAATGTACCAACCAAAACCACATAAAGCTTAATGGATGGTAGAGTTTTTCTCCTAGTTTTGAACTTCTTCTTCTTCTTCTTCTTAGACCCATCTCTCCTACGTAAAGCATAGGGGCGTAAATCTGACATGGAACTGCCTGCTTTACTTCCCCTCCGATGGAAGTCGTGCTATGGATTTTCGTCACCCTTAAAAATCCACCAAACTCGGCCGGGTTTGAACCCGCAAACCTTGGATCCAGTGTCAAGCACGCTACCACTAGACCACCGAGGGCGACCAGTTATGAACTGGACACAAACAACGAATAAGTTACTGAATATAATGAAAATTTGATAATTCAGTTTAAAAAGTTCAAAATGAAATAGATAACGAATTGTGTGTATGTAAGTCCACTATACTCAACATACAACACAAGCTCCTATTTCATATGAAATATAACACAAGAGAAAAACAAAAGAAAATACATCCCACAATCAGATTTCACAAAATGAACAACATAAAACTATACAGAATATTTTGTTCCAGTTCTCGAACCACGAAGTAATGCGCAACTCACAGATTCTG